>JASZXT010000703.1:0-13442 GCA_035521555.1 Lecanoromycetidae sp. Uapishka_2 | reverse complement strand
ACGTAGGAGAGGGTGGGGACGACGAACATGGTGTCTTGGAAGGCGAAGGTTTGGCCGTTGGTGCTGAGGCCGGAGAGGCCGACGGTGGAGGTGAAGGAGAGGGAGAAGGTGTAGGAGTGAGTGGGGCCCCAGATGCCGGTGCCGGTGTCTGCGGAGGAGATTGGGGCGGTGACGCTGGTGGTGGTGGTTTTGCCGGCGCGGTTGATTAGGGTGATGGTTAGGCTGCTGGGAGCTGCGGCTGCGCCGGAGACTTGGACGTAGCGGAAGGCGCCTTTGAGGACCATGTTGCCTTTCCAGTCGACGGAGAGGTAGACGTCGTAGGGCTTTAGGTTTGTGGATGAGGTTGGGTCGACGGGAGAGGAAAGTTCGACTGTGCTGGGGACGGTCTCGATCATTCGTTGGAAGAGGGAGGAGCATTGCGAAGCGAAGTATGCGGCACCGCCTTGAGAGATTCGCTCCACAGTTGCATTGCTGTCGAAGGTGTAGAGTCGGAGATCGGATTGCACCGTTGTATTCGTGGTAGTGACGAGAGGTCCGCCTTTGTCACCTGTCCAGTGCACGTAATCATTCACAACAGTGATATCGAAAACGCCAACCGTCTCGTCAAAAGGCACACGGCCGTCTGCATTGGTAGAGGATTCAGCGGACGTGCCGACGACCTGGGGAAAGGTGTTGCCGTGGACACCACCCATAGAGTGACCGCATGTCGTTAGAGCAATGGTGTCGTCGGAGTTGAAACCAGCGTTGGAAAAGTCATCAAGGGTGTCTTGGATGTCTGTTTCTGGTTCGGGGACGCCTGAGGGTCCAGCGACAGTAGCATCGATCCGATTTGTCCGCATGGGAATATGTGGGCCTCCGCAGTTGCCAACTGCTGTTACTACGCCAAGGGCAATGAGATCAGACATGGTGACCCTCTGGCTGAAGAAGTAGCTGAAGAAGGTCAGGGCGTCGTCGAATGCTATGCCTGCGTTTTCGGCTCGTGTTGTCTCGAAGCCTATTGATGCGTCCAGCCCTCCACTTTCAGTGTAGATATTTGCTGTGACGAAGTCATGGAAGGCTGTTCGGATCCATTCTGCTGCTGTCTGCCTTCCCAAGTTGTTGTTAGGTCCAGTTCCTTGGGGATTCACGTAATTTGTGCAGGGCGTTATGGCTGCGAAGAAGCCTGAAGTTGCAGCGTCGAGGTATAGATGTTCTATTTCTCTTATAGTGGCAGCATCTGTGTCGGGGGTGTATTGGGCTGTGACGGTCCTGAGGCCAAGTAGGCATATGGAGGTGTAAAGGAAAGAGGTAAGCATGGTGTCTGTCTGACTCCCAATGGGCGTGTAGGTCTGTTGTTCAAGTGATGGTGATGAATATTAATTGGATTAGAGATTGACGAGCGGCCGTGGGAGAAGTCGTGAAGGAAATTATTATATTAAAGAGAGTAAAACATAATTAATTAGTAAGGCTTGCAGGAGAGGACGTTGTCGAGAATTGAATATGGAAATATAATTGTAGATGTTTTGGGGGACAGGGGGAAGGTAATAAGCTTTCACTTAACGAAGATCCAGACCAGTCATGCTCACTCCACAGCCACAGCCGCATAGAGGCAATACGCCTAACCATGTTGGAATATAGCTCATTGTTATTTGTTGGCCCGTTTTAGTCACCATTATGCACCTTGGCAATAGAAAGTCCAGTAACTAAAGGCTTTGAGGCCCTCCAGGCTTCAACGTGCATGATCAGCTGTGCATCGTGCATTGTGCATTGCATGAACTCGGATGCCATGCGCGAATAATTGAAGGCTTTTGGCGAAGCAGCGGCTTGGGTCCCAAGCCTGGGCAGGCCTCATGCTCGTATCTCACTCCCATCTGTTGGCTAGTGACACATTTGCTGTGTTGGAGTATTCAAGTCCAGGATTTTCGCCAGCTTATTGCACACTTGTAGTGGGATGACTTGCATAAGAATGTTTTCTTCGCGGGATGAATTGTTATGCCGTCCAGTCGGTGTGAGATCCCAAAAGGCAGACACGGCAGATGACTCCGAAGGTGCGTTGTGAAGTCGGAGCATTTTTCTTCTTTGTTCTTTGCATTATCGAGCTGCGGTCTCAGGAATTAGATTAGGTATGACGGTGCGTGGAGTGGTGAACTCGTAAGCTCCAATCTCAGAAGATTCTGAGCGAGAGTGTTTGCACCAATGAGGATTGTAAGAGTGAGAAGATTTGCTGAATCAGGAACTGGGTTGGGTGAGGATGGTGTCTTGGGGCATTGGCGGAGATTGCAGCGCGCTATCAATAGAATTAGGGCCCGTTGGACCCCGCTAAGATCCCCTGTCTCGCCCGGAAGTCGGCGTGGGAAACACGAGCGGGTCACGCCTGCCATGTGCGGTAAGGTGCGGCACTTCGGCGCCTTATTCCTTGGCTCTTTCTTGCTGCTATTGAGCTATTCCACTGCATCTCTTCTTACACGGCTACACCTTCAACGACAGTCATTGGTCTCCAATGATAATGGCGGTGAGTACTGCTCAAGGAATGCGAGAATCCTATACTCGTGGAATAGTTCGCGAATTGAAGAATATATCCTCGGAATCGGCATGTGAGCGATAGCATTATGTGCGAGACTCTCGACAGGCGCGCATACAGGAAACCTTCGGTTCCCAAAACTCTGCCTCAATCCTTGTATCCTGCGTCTCACTGGCAATCGTGACCTCATGTGGCAGGTCACGCCACCTGATTCAATTGAATGCTCGTTTTTTGGCAGAGACAAAGAAGACCAAATACAGCTATCACTGCCGACCATGCAAGGCACGCCCTTGCTGGGTCATGCGCATTGCCGAAGAATATCATTTGCAGTGGGTAGAGCTCGCACGTAACCCTTATTCGAATAGACTTCAGAGGGCAGGATTACCTGTACTATGAGATGGATTTCAATATCGTGCATAGCTGCCAACGGTAGAGGCATCTGACTAATGAGACATCTCCGAGGATCCTAAGGTCTGTCTGCTGCACCAGACGGGGCCGCGTCATGATCCTCCCAACTGCTTTCTGCTTTGTGACACCCAATATGAGTTTCTTCTATTCGACATTGGTAGCAATGTCTCTGTGGCAACGCCCCTTATCGTTAAAAATCAAACAAACATTAGCCTTGAGTGACAGGTAAAAAACATCCGCATAGGCCTGCAATGCTCCGTACGTGCAATGCGTGCACGGCCTTCCCTCTTCAAAATGATTCTAAGAGCTCAGATCATGATTCGCTTCCATGTGAATATCTCGAATCCGCCGGCTTCGCTGGAGAGAATCGCAATGATTGAAGTAGTCTTATGGCCAAAAGACGGCAGCTAACACAGCCAAGACATCTCGAAGATCGATAGATCCTCGTCGTCACGATCAGGATCTTCACTCACAACACCTTTTGCTGCCAAGTACGTATTTGCCGCCCATGACCTTTTTGCACCATACGGACAGCGCCCGTATTCCAGATCGTACACGCTCATTTGCGTGGAGTCCTGAAATTCACTGCGCGAAAATTGGTAATTGCCAATCTTGGTATCTTCGAACGTCTTGGATCCAATCGCAAGCTTCCTAAGCTTAGGTTGTTGTTGATGATTTCCCACACCAGACAGTAGTACATCCACCAGATATCTAGTGAAGTCCATGTGTAGCTGCTCTGTGGAGATCCAGGGCTTTGAGTGTTGAGTTTCCGGAAGATTGCGGATGTTCAATACTTGGAGATTATGGAGTGTTGAGATGCACCGCGCAAACTGTGTAAAGTGAGTCGTTCCTACATGAGAGAATGGGAAAAGGAAGCTCACCTCTTCAAAATATTCTGTAGATGACATGAATTTCTTCCAGTCGATCGAGAGCCCAAGTCCAACGAGCTGGCAACAATGTTTGTTGATGTCACCAAAATAGTTAAAACCATTGGGTAGAACAGCAACGTCGTGTCCCAGGAACATCCTTGGTCCTGTCCTCTTATCCCACACAAAGTTCTTCAAAGTCTTACCGTGCGCCCTCAACACTTCACGTATGGATATACAGGGCTCATATCCTTCGAGAAGAACGTGTAGATTCTCTAGCCCCTCGAATGATGTTATACAGGCTCTTAATTCTTCTTGAGATATCAAATCTGCATTTTCATGCCTTACATAAATTGACTTAAGTCGGAGTGTATTGAAAGAGCTGGCCATAGTCCTTCGGGATAAGCGTGCTAGAGCTTCACTTAGGCCAGAGCAAGATTCAATCCTCAGCGTCGTCAACACAGAAAGGCCGGTAGACTGCGTGACAGGGCTCAACAAAATGGCACTGAGGTCGATCCCGTATACCCCTAGCTCCTCGATGACTAATGCTGGCCTTGTGTGATATCCTTTAAGGAGCAGTCTTCGCTGGACAGCGCTGTAGAGACGGTCTACCTCTTTTGCCCGGGATCGAATACCTTCACTGCCCTCACGTGCATACGCCATGGCATTGGAGAGCTCACACCCAATATGCAATCGGCGAATTGTGGTCCAGTTCTTCGCCAGAAGCCCACTCAGCCACTCCACTTCGTCGAGGCCACCGATATGTAGGTCTGTCAGGCCTCCAAGAGTAACGTGGGCTTCACTCCAGGATGGAGGAAATCGTGGATTTCCCGAAGATTGGAAGTTGGTGAGGTTGGTTTTCTGATGCCTGGATAGACACTCAATGGTCGCTGCATCAATCATGAGAGTGTGAGTCCATCTATGCATGTTATCAGCAGTCACACTTGAGGACTAAGGATTGAGCCTCCAGGCGTATGATTACCTGAACGAGACCAGATGATCCTTTGGAAGTCTCATAATAAGCGACCGCACCATGGCGTTCAGCTCGTTCGACTGTCGGTCGTCGGATACATAGAGAGAGACATACTCTACCGTTCCATCCTTGTATTGAGGTGGTCTGTCTCTTCGGTCATCATGAAGCAGCAAGATCCTGATGCCTCGGGTGTACTGAAGGCCCCAACTACGGTAGGCAAGCAAATTCTCGAGAATCTCCAATCGGGACCATCGAAGGGGAACTCGCAGACTGAAAACCTCGTACAGATATGGTAGAATCAGATTTTGCAACTTCTTGCATGTTTGACTCAATTGATTGAGGATGGCTTTTCTCTTGAGCTAAGTCTGTTAGTTGAAATATTGGAGATAGACCACCGTTCGTTGCTTACATGGGCAACAATCATGCTTATAATCTCTGGTGGAAGAGCTTCTAGTGGTGATTGCCATAGCAGTGTGGCTGTTTGATCGGTCATTGCTGTGGGGCTCGCCATAGCTTACGGGCGTCTTGCAACGATGGAACTTCCGCCGGAACGTCGTATGAATAAGCTGCTCGGAAGTGGAAGTAATGCTATGAGCTTTACAGCTCAATTATATGAGCCGTGCTTTGCCAATGACGCTGTTGTCTAGAATAATGAAGGTGTACCTTGCTCCGAACATTGGGCAATTCTCCAAATGATTGGCTCATTGCTAGCTCTGTTTAGTCATTGGAATGTGACTAAGCCTACATCGGACAACATCGCGACCACTTGTACTTGTCTTCGGGCCAATTTTTGGGGAGAAAATTCCAAGAAAGGGATTGAATTGTTGTCAAATCGTGAGACTGGGCAATGATACGAATGTAACAAATATCCACGAAGCTTAGAACTCGATCCTTTTGTGAGGAAAGTATCTCGAAAGGCTGAGGACGGAGGAGAATTGGCAACATCTGCCATGGGCTCCCATATTTCAAAACCCTAATGTGATTATTCTTACTATTATTGCGAGAATCGTAATTACCATCAGACATTAATTATTACTATAATGCGCTATGTCCATTGATTTCCTCTCTGTGCGTAAGGAAGAGTATCTACGACCTCTGAAATGATCTCTTTTCCCCAATACACATCGCTTGATACATCACTAAAAATAAGGCCAGAAACAAATTCTGCTTCTAAAAATGATTCCCATGGATATTGATATTTCACTGACATTTTCTCAAAACCCCGGTAGCATATCCGATCTATTCAATTCACTTCCATCGCCACCGCGCGAGACTTGGGCCTCGAAAAAATGTGCGAGCCCGTCCAAATGGACCCCAAAGACCCTCCTTCGCTAACAATCAGTTCAATGCTATGAGTTCGACTTTCCTCAAGCCGCCTTTGAGCCTGAACCCTTTGATGTGCTAGCCGTGGATGAAGCTGAGAGACTTCTGTAAGTATTTGTACGCTTGCTTTTCCATCCCATATGTAGCTGTGTGATTCAATGCTGGTTGAAGTGCCAAAGGAGTCCGGCATTCCCCACATCTACTTGTCAAAGAACTTCTACGATGAAGTCTGGTAGTGGAGTGGATTTCGTTGCTTTCATCTAGGAGAACCAAAGGAGGTGGTCAAGATGTGGAAAATCTGTTACTATACAAGATCCATCGAATTGCACTTCACACGATGAGCAAAACTTTTACGACACCGTAGCATTGACATCAAGACGCTCTTCATGTGCACATTGTCGTGGGTCATGCTGCGGCCGGCCTTTGTCAAGCATACCTCCTTTCAGCTGGCGATTTCTGCATGCATGTCCCTCATTACTCTAACCTGTTCCTCGTACTCGAGATTAAAGATGTGGGTCTAGCTTTGCCATGTATACGGGATGCGGTGTTGAAGTAGCTCGCGAAGTGAGTATTTAAGGTAGATGCGCAAGTTTCCAACATGTGTGGCATCTGTACAGATCTAAGGCCAATATTGATTGAAATTTGAACTATCACCAAATCCCAATCACACTTGTTATAAAGCGATTGTGCATTGTAATATAATCTATGATTCAGGCTAAAAAGTCCTTAACGCATGATTTGACTCATCTGTTTGCTTCTTTGATGACCGAATGTAGACAGATTTCTCTGGTAAATGAGACATTGTCAGGGTCTATTCTCAGGTGGGAAATAACTCAACCAATGCATCTTGAAGATCGATAGATCCCCATAATCCAAACACTTATCGCTCACATGTCCCTTCGCTATCTGAGTCAGGCTCACAGACGGTGGCCCCAAAGCTGGTCGCAGATACTGCATAGCGAAAACACGAAGTCTGAGGAATTCTTTGACTTCGTCGACAGGGAAGAAACCCGGCCCAGCTTTGACGTCCTCAAAAGCTAAGGCTCCTAGCGCAAAGATGCTAATGTTTGATGAGACCCTTCGACTGATGGCTTCCATAAATGAGACTGCCAAGCTCTTTTGCAGCTGGTCAACGGATAACCAAGGGTATACTGCCTGCAATTCTGGCAGGTTGCGTACGTTGAATGTCTCGAGCTTTTCAAGCTTTGACAGATATCGTGCGATCTGTAAGCATTTAGTCCTAACAGACAACATTCGAAGCGCTGGATTACCCACCTCAACGTAACACCAATCTTTGGAGTTGAGGACAGCCCAGTTCAGGGTGAGACCCAGTCCGATCAACCCTGGGCAGTGCTCTGAGATAGATCTGAGATGCCGAAAATCGGGAGCATGTATGGTAACTTCAGTATTGAGGCCATTTCTTGGTCCACTCCGCAGGTCCCAAACCAAAGTCTTTAAAGTCTTTCCATGCTTAGCCAGAATTGGAACTATAGAGTGCCAACGAGAACAACCCTCTAGTAGAACGTGAAGGTTCTCCAGCCCGCCAAGAGAACTTAGGAACACCCCGAGCCGATTCTGAAGCCTACTGTCAGTCTGTTCGTGTCTCAAAAATAGCGAAGTCAAGCAGGGTATCTTAGTCGAGCCGGATGCCAATGGGTCTGACGCCAGGAGTTGGGCGAGAGCCTTGCTGAGGCCAAAGCACGACTCGATTGTTAACGAGGTCAGTCCGAAGATGTTGATCCTAGTAGCAAGCGGAGCGATCACTTCCAGGTTTAGACCGCACATCACCAAACTCTTGGCAGACATGAAAGCGGGATTGTTTACGGAGTTGGGACTTGGTGCTTCAAGAGAGGCTTCTATACCATCGACCCAGTTGTGTGTCTGGGTGTCGGAATAAGGCCGGTGTGCATCGATATCGCCGTCACGAGCATACACTTCTGCGACACTAAATTGATAACCTGAAACCATGTCAGTCATCCCTTTTCCAGACGAGGAGCGCGGGTATTAGGTGTTCTTTCAGGATGGAGAGCGAGTAAGTCTCTCATTTGAGAGTAAAACAAAATTAGGCAACCAACGAATGCGGAGGGAATGCTGCGTAGGTATACATACCAAGGTGCAAGTCACGTAGAGTGCTCCAATATCTAGTTATCAGCCTGCTCGCCAAGAGAGATCCTGGCGGTACAAATGTCAAGTCGTTCACATGGATTGTGGTCAAGCCTTCTGTATCCGGAACATTCCACGTTATGTCAGGGCTTGCCACTCTGAAATCAATGAGACTAGCACCTTGATACATTGCAAGGCAGTCCACGGTCTTTGCGTGGAGTGGGCGGAGAAGGTCCCACCTAATTCTCGCCTTCAGTCAGAACACAAACATATAGCGGACTAGTACATTACGGTGGCAACTAGTACGTACTCAAAGGATCGTAGATGGTGTTCGGGAATCATCTTGAAGAGCAGACGTAACATGGTGTTGATCATGGGCGTTTGCTGATCATTATAGTCGTATATCGTGCTCTCTTCCTCAGATATCGTGCTTTCTTCTTCATCGAGAGCCGTATCATCATAAGAGGTGCATTTTGAAGGCGGAGACGATAGTACATTGCTCAATTTTGTGGAAACTCTGATTTTGGTGGTAAATTGCAGACCTTTCCCAGAAGAACTAACGAGCTCTTCTAGGTGTTCTATGATGCTCGAACACCAAGGCTGTTGAAAATCAATCTTTAATTCAAGGTTCTTGTATAGGCTAGGTTGAACGACATCGTTTAAAGCTTTGCAAGTCCTAGAGAGACCGTTGAGGTCCCAGGTGAAATGAATCTAGAAGTATTATCAGCATCGGCGAGCTATGCGAATGAAGTACCAAGCTCACGTAGCCAATGATTGTAGCTTGAAGCTCAGCAGGAAGCTTCAGTATATGTGTATTCTTACTCTCCGTGTCCCTTCGTATCACTGTATCGGAAGGCTCAGCCATGATTTGTGTTAGCTATTCGCCACAGAACAGCGGCAGGTAAAGATTGGAGATATTCAAGGAGACTTTGATTCCTAGACCTCAAATATGTTGGAATTAGTTGAAATAAAGGTAAGAGATAAGAGGACGATCTTGCAACGTGAACTCAGGCAAGAGGATTCCAGACCTAAGGTATTCGGGGGTGTATGGTGCACCTGATTTTGGGTATTGACTTAATTATAGTTGATTACTGTATTGACGCAAGAGCAGTGTTACCTTCAAGCATGGAGAGACGCAATCGATGATATCGTTATCCGTTTGAAAAGAGCATCACGCCTCCCGATGTCCGTATACGGCTAGCCCACCCTTCGAGTTTTGGCTGCTATCCCAACTCTCGGATGTTTTCTCCTTAGCAAAAGGTATCAAAATTCGTATTTTGCTCTTCTTGTATTCTTTGCAATAACTCAATCCCTGTCTTCAACAGTAGCCTTCAGCCGCCTCGTCTGTCACCACAGATCTATGGCCATTCTATGAATCCACCACACTTACGCAGTTACACTCTCTAACGAAACCCAGTCGAAAGCACCAAGCATCAAACCCCCCAGCGCGACCATCACCGGCGCATAGCTCCAGTAATTCATTTCCCCCTTCCCAACCATAAACTTGCACACAGCCCCATCAGTTCCCGCCACGCATCCCGCAGCAATAGTAACCCACCCCAAGGCTTGCCTGGTACTATAGAGTGCTGTAGCATAAATCGTCGCGCCCATGAAGATGCTACGGACGCCATATGCGACGGAAACTGCGTCCATGGTCTCCTTTGCGTCAGCCGAGCCTTTCTTCGTAGCACCCTTGGAGGTAATCTTAGAGTATGGAAGCTCGAAGAAGGAGAGGGCCTTTTGTGGGTTGACGAACCACAGGAGACCGAAGCCGATGAAAATAGTGGCGTAGAAGCTTGCTGCGAGCTCGAGAGAGGGGAGCGTGGAGAGCATGATTTTATTGATTTGTTACAATCTGGTATTCCAGCGCGCCATGAAAGTTAGAACTCAAAGGACAGCTTGATCCTTGGTCAGATATCTAGGCAGCAATCGGAACATTCTGACAGTTAGCGACCAGTTCCGTTGAAATGGCTTGTCTTTTCAATCGCTGAGAATAACTTGTGAGAAAGTCCCATCGAGACTCGTCTGCAATTCTACACACAAGATATTCCGAGCCGCTAAGCTGTTCTGTCTTAGTTGATACGCTAGCGTGGTACGCTAAGATTAATCTAGGTACTAGCGTCTGTATCAATCACTGCCGTTGCTACTTAATGGCCTTCTACAAAACGTCATTGTCTTAGATCTGAAGGTAAGAGAGGAGAATTTATGTTGGCAGCATATGCATCATATTTGAATAGCAAGCCCTAAGCTAGGAGAAGCGAAGAGAAGCAAAGAACAGGTTGTTCATTCTGCGGCTGGAAAATAGCTCAGCCAGTACACTTTGAAGACGGTAAGATCCCCATATTCCCAGCAGTCATCCGACAAGATCCCTTTCGCCACTTGTGTCAGACACACCGAGGCGTCGGCATACAAGCGCGGAACAGTGTCCACGGCATATAAACGCAGTCTCAAAAAGTCTCGATTGGCGTTGAATGAAATTTCGTTGGGCCCGACCTTGACATCTTCGACTGTCCTGGCTCCCAAAGCAAGAATCCTGAAGTTCGATAGAGATTTTAGGGACAAGACGTCCACGATTGTCATGGCAAAACTCTTTTGCATCTAGTCATTGAAATGGAAGTCAGTACTGCCTGTGAAACGTCGCATATAGAACCGTAGACTCTGAATTGAGTCGTACGATATCAAGAGAGACTTTTCATTTTCCTGCCACTCTGTCTTCCATCGCAACTTGCCAGGAGGAGTAGTGGCTCGTTAGTGACGCAACAGACGTACCTGCTCCATTGGTAGCCAAGATGGGAGTGTCCGAATTTTGGGCATATTCCTGATATTGAGGGTCTCGAGCCTGTTCAGTGTCGATAATAAATCTCCAACCTACAGAATTTGAGCGTTCGCCTCTATTTCGGCATGCAGGTGCCTAACCTTAGTCTTATAGGCAGCATCGGATGTGAACTGGGTCCAATTCAAAGCAAGCCCAAGCCCAACCAGCCCTGGGCATTTACGGGTGACCGCCGCCAAGAACGTTGAATCTTTGCTTTGCAAGTCTGTATCAGTCTTGGGTAATAATCTAGGTCCTGTTCTATGATCCCAGACCAAGGTTTTCAGAGTTGCACCATGTGCGTCAAATACAGATCCCCAGGTATAGATACTGCTTTGTCCCTCCAAGAGGACGTGAAGGTGCTCTAGACCTTTGAGTGACACGAGGAAAGCCTCAAGTAGACTCATAAAAGCGGTATTTGCCCTTTCATGTCTCAAATAGAATGACTTCAGTCTGGGCACGTTCGGTGCGTCGGATGCCGGGTTCATTGACGGAAGTAGTCGGGAAAGTGCACGGCTGAGATTAAAGCAGGACTCGATCGCTAATGATGTCAGGTCAGACCAGTTTTGTGATAGTAAGATAGGGCTCATTGTAATAACATCTAGGTCAAGTCCACATAATCCCAACTCACGAAAAGAAGAGGTGGTAAGAAACCCCTGATCTTCTTGTAAGTCGTCCTCTGTGAACTCGAGGAAATTCCCAGTCCTAGTATGGGATTCGTCCCTAAAACCCCCAATCCTACCAGTGCGAACATATTGCTCGGCGATTGCGGGTTCAAAGCCAAGACGCAAACAGCGTAATGTATTCCAGTTGTCAGCCAATAGCAAATTTGGGTAATATCCATCATGCATATCTTCAATGTGAAGTGTTTTGAGACCCATGACGTGTGATAAGGTGTAATCACAATGGCTGCAGCACCCATCAAATCGGAGATCGTGGAGACTAGCCCCTTGGAAGGCGGACAGAAGTTGTACAGTCGCTGGCTCGATTGGACATATGTGGTCCCAGCTATGTCAGAAAATCGTTAGTACTTCGAAACCCTTCATCTGTCCATTTCGGTTTATAAAGTGAGCACATAGACTGGTACGGTACCCAAATTCCGACGGGATTCATTGAAAATCGCCCTGACGACGGCGACACGAGAAGGGAATTTGGTACATTCATGCATATTGCTCCGATCTGATATCTGCTCTATTCTCATGAAGCTGGATGTTATATGATACGCACTCACCAGAACGAAAGAAGGCGGTTCTTAGGAATCTTTATGAAGAGCAGCCGTACTGCAAGATTGAGCGCCACCGATTGGAATTCGTTGTCTCGATATATTAAGCTGTCATGATCAACATCATCCGAGGCCTCAACAGAACCCGAGGCGCCGAAATCCTTAGTAGGCGGTTTGGTGGCATATTTTACTGCAACAGTAATGCTACTCGTGGACTTCAGTCCTTCGCTCGGATACCCAATAAGGTCCTCAAGGGCGCTCTGCCCTTCTGAGTCGTAGTTCAACGAAAGTTTCAATCTGAGATGCTTGTATAGAATAGGTCGTGCAAGTGAATTGAGAGATTTGCAGCTTCGACAGAGGTGACTGAGGTCGCTGGGGCGATAGAGCTAGGGCAGTTAGCCATATAAAGCGTAACAGCGCAGTAGAAAAGCCCTTACATGGCCAACGATCATGCGTCGGATCTCAGGAGGTAGTGAAACCAATGGAGATGCCATTACTCTAGTAAATCAGCTACTGCGAGACAGTAGCAAGGAGAGGAAGAATAGTAAGAGAAGTAGTGAGAGGTAGGACGTTGACTTGAAAGTATTTAAGTCGAACGGAAGAAAGGTAAGAGACGGTAAGGTTATCTTGCTAAGTGAATAGGAACAAGGAGACACTCAGTAAACGTCATTTCTCAAACAGCACACTCGCGAAGTGAATGCAGAATAAACAGATGCCCGATGAATACCTATCCACAAGTGGTACCATCGTGAAGTTAATGCAAGAGAACAATGATGCTCGATCAATGTCGATTCATAGGTAGTAGAATTGTCAAGTGAACCCAGAACAACCAGATGCCTGATCAATACTAATTCACAGGTAGTACGAAAGTTCAATCAGACCAACATAGCGATCACACCCACAGGATTCTCTACCATCCACTCCAGTTTCCGCAATCGTAAAAACAGGTCTCAAGACTTACCTACCTTACATAGACTAGAAAACACAATCCACCACCCGCCTTCCCTGTGTCACCACTCTTGGCTGACGTAGGGCACGCCAAGCTATACCCCTCCAAGCACATCCATAAACAAATCAACCTCTCCTTCCCAATACCCTTCCTCCCTCTTCCAAACCTCCGTACCACCTGAAATCCACCTACAAAAACCATCTTCACCACTAAACCCCACACTCAAATCCATCTCCCAACTACTCCCAACTCCAAATCCCAACTCCCTCACCCCACCCCCATAACC
>JASZXT010000702.1:0-13442 GCA_035521555.1 Lecanoromycetidae sp. Uapishka_2 | reverse complement strand
GCGGAGGGGTTCGGACGGGGTGGGGAGGGGGTCGTTGGTGGTGTAGGCTTCGTAGTTGGGGTATTCGTCTGGAGAGGTGGATGCCGAGTCTTGTGGTGGGACTGGGAGGTCTTTATTTTGACCGTAGGTAGTGTATGCGGAGTCGGGTTGGTGGTGATAGAGGGGCTCTGGCTGGTCTTGGTCATGATCGGATATGTTGGAGACGAAGAGGTGGTTGTCGATTCGGTGGTGAGGCTCTGTGGGTGTCTCATCGCGGTCTTCCTCGGGAGGTGGACGGGGCGGAGACTCGGTTATCGAGGATTCGTATGTTGGCATTTCTGAGACGCCAGTTGGAAGACTAGTGTAATCTTGTGCTTGGTCGTAAGACTGATTGGCGGGCGGCGATGTGACTGTTTCTACATTCTTTAATGAGCTGCCAGCACCGACGACGCTGCCTAAGCCACTCCGCGGCTCAGCCACTTCTGTGATTTGACTATCAGCACCATCGGCGTCTCTGATACCGAATTGAGCTATCGTTCGCATCTTGCGAGTCACCCAACTTGCAAGGATCTTCCCTCGTTGCTTCTCGCCGAGGCGTGACCGCGGGAAGTCACCTTTTGTGACGAAGGCAACGATATCGACTACGACTTGGTGTTCATTTAGTACGGCGTTGACGATGACTGGCACAATAGAGGCAAGGTATGCTTTTCGCATTACTTCAACAAGGACGACCACGAGACCGCCAGCTTGAAAGACGGCGCTAAGGAATTATCAGTATATATGAGGTCCCGACGGCGTAAGAAGAGGCATGACTCACCAGCCATTGTTGACAATGTTCCGATGGCACTTCTCAATCGATGACTCGATATCCATAGGAAAATGGCTGAGACCATTGACCTCGAACGTTTCTCCAATGCCACCGAGCACGAAAAGCACCTGCATCTCCACAGGTTGACCACCAGGCCCAATCGGACGTATGACGTTGTGCAAGAAGCCAAGGTCCCCTGTCCTTACGTATGTAACATGAGGATCACCATCTACTGTCCGCCCATTGAACCTCTCTGCATCGAATGCATCCCTGGACCCGTAGAAGGATTTGACGCAGGCTTCAGACTGTACCCATATTTCGCCATACTCACCAATGTGGCAGAGCCTGTTCGTCTCTGGATTTACAATAGCAATCTGAGTACTGACTGGCACCATGCCTGAGTCTTGGATGAGTAAAGCAGTGGGGTCCGTATCGGGATCGACCGGATATACAAGGCCTCTTCTCAAAGCTCGAGTGTCTAGCCATAATTCTATAGGCTCGATGCACATATATGAACGGGAAGCTACCATTGGGTTTAGCACGTGCGAATAGATGGTGTTGATGGCGGTTCGATCGAGACCTGTTCCGGCGAAATGCAGACGTACTTTTTGAAAGACGTCTACTCTTGGCCGTCCTTCAGTGGATATCATCATGTTCTTGAGTTCGTGGAGTGCAAAGCCTTTTCCGGGCATTATATTCATTGCGTGGTCCAGCATCTGGCCTGTAGCATAAGTGTCCTTGATTTTGTATCTTGACAGAGTCAAAAAGAGAGATTGGGGATTTGAAGCGAAGTCGACAGGTGACACAAGGTATGTAGGAGCTCCTGCATGATATGTTAGTATCACTCAATTTTAAAAGCAAGATTGACGTACCAACGAAGACGCCCATGAGGCAGGTATGTACAAATCCCAACCCCATGGTACTCCTCACACATCCGAGCACTGGTCTTGAGCTGGTCATTTGGCAAGTCTCCTTTTGTACCTTGCAAGTGCCCATGATAGTATCATGGCCGAGCTGCACTGCTATTCGTCTTTGATCAGGTGTCCAATACGTCCAGATAAGGACTGGTCGACTGGGCTGGATCCAGTCGGGCTTCATGGTAAATCCCAAATCCCGGCATCCACTGGATTGCTTCGGCGGCTTTCCAGTATTATACGTGGGAGGCATTGCAACCTTGAGGACTTGCGCAGATTGCTTGATATGCTGAGAGACGATTTTCTGCCCTAGGAGATGATGAACGTCTGCATTGACCAGGACAGCCTTGACTCGAAAGTCGGCGACCATATGCAGAAAAGCGGGTGCATCTTCGTTCAAGCGATTTTGGTCAAGAGGAGCCATCGGTATCGCCACCGCTCCCAAGCAGAAGCAAGCATGTACGGCATAGATGAATTCTTCTGAGTGCGTATACATCAATATCAGGTGGTCACCAGGACGAACCTTTGCCTTGTTCTGAAGGTACTGCGCAACTGCTGCGACCTTCATATCAAACTTCTTCCAGTTGACACCTTTGCCTTCCCTGCCTCTTCCGTCAATGGTGCAGTATGCAAGTTCCTCCGATTGCCTCGCAACACGCCATTGCAGTAAATCAACAATACTCGAGAAATTGTTGAGCGGTGTCGAAGTCCGATCGTCGATGACTACCTCCCTGTAATCGACACCAGAGTATTGCTTGTCCTGGTGCTGGAGTATCTCTTGCCTAGCTGCAGTGGAGATTTGAGACCATATACCACCCACAGGATCGACGCCAACGGGTAGATTTAGAACAGCGCGCTCCACGCCGAACTTGACATGGACACATGGTAATGAGCCAAGATCGAACTCCTTTCGACAAAGCATGTTGCCGATTTCTCGCCGACCATTCTTGACCACTCTTGGCAACGTCTTGGGAGCAGTAATCATGACGCAGTATACTCTGACATGGTGCTCTTGATAGAGTATCTCCATGCATCGCTCTGATAGTGAATCTAGCAATGCAGTGTCAAGCTGTCTAGGTGGCCCACCAGAAGTCGTAGGGGCTGTAGAAGCAGCTGCTGATTCAAGCAGTACAATAGGCAAATGCTCATCATTGGAGAAAACGTCAAATGCAGTGCAGTCGAAGATTTTGGGAACATTCCTCATGATAGTGAAAACGAGGTGCTGAACGAAGAAGTACCGATATTCCGCGTCATGCATGCCGTGCTCTACCCATTCCACTTTCTGGCGCAAGCGATCTTCGTAGAGACCCAGTACGAACACCTTGCCCTCGATGATGCATCCAAGTAGCCCTGTCCTCAGAAACTCTGGCTCAACGGCCATGGGCGTCGGATTGCCCTCTAAAAATCGGTATGGTCTTGCATGGAATATGGTCTCTGTATGTTTTGGTAAAGCCCAAAAGCCACCCGACAGTGATGGAGAATCAACCCAAATCTCTCCAATGACCAACGGTGTACAAAGTAAGCTCGTTTCTGGGTCAACAACAGCAAGTGTCGCATCCGGGATTGGATATCCAAAAGCTCCAACCCGAACTGTCCCTGGTTCATTACCAGCCCTTCTCCTTGCTTCATCGCCCATGGCTACGACAACAACCTCATTGGTCTTGAGTGACTCTTTGTCCAGAAGTGCCTCGCTGAGTTCAGTTCGACCCTGTTGGCTTACTTTCTTCTTCGGGCCGCCTCCGAGTAAGCTGCCGTATCCATCACCAGGCAGAGCAATCTTTTGGTCTACTTCTTCTTGAGGGGTATCATCTTGCTCCTTGAGTGGGCAACCCATTCTCTCCTCTCCACCAAGCCAATCACGAACACTGATAACCATTCCACCATGTTCAGGAAGACAAAGCATGGGAGCTACCAATTCCCGTGCTCGTGTATTTCTCAAAGGTCGTAGCCATCGGTCTGCTAGAACCTCGTGGAACTCGCAATCAATAGTCAAGGTATCAATCAAACATAGTTTTACACTAGAAAAATTGGGCTCGAATTTCTTCATAAAATTTCGTGTTGCCATGGGATCCGCCTGATAATTATATGCAGCGGTTTTCAGGCCGGGATAGTCTGCAGCCATTAAGGTTGTTTTGTACTTCGTAATCATATTCGCATAAAGTCCTGGAGTGCTTACTGCTTCAGCTTGCATCCACACCGTAGTATGACCGCCGTAGACGGTCAGTAATAGGCTAAGAATCAAGCCAATGCTTTGGCGGGGATCCAAATAACTCAGTAGAACCTCACCAGCACCCGATCTCGTCATAAGCTGGCCTTGTTTGTCGCGGAGATTTCCGTTGAATGTATCGTTGCCATTGGTAGGTATGGTCTGAATGATCGCGCTCAAGCAAGCCATCTGGTGCATTATCGTTCTATGGCTCATCACTACACCACGCAAGTCTCCGGTAGGCGCACGAGAGAATTCGATGTACGCAAGATCTGGTACAATCAATGGAGGTGCCTCATTTCCTTTCTTCGGATGGAAACTTCCAAACTCGTTTGTTTTCCACCATTCAACCCCTCTTGGCCAATTGAGTTTACTGGCGGTTATGTCACGTTGGAAGTTCTTTAGATTCACGTCTGTGGTCAAAGCTAGATGAGCTTGCGTTGTCGTAAGGATCACGTTCAATCTGTGGTAATCTGCAAGGTTCCCACCGGAGACGTCAAAGTCATTGATAGGGACAGCAACAACGCCAGCGATGAAACAACCCATGAATGCCACGGCAAAATCAATGATCTCGATGTCACGGTATATAAGAGCGACTCTATCACCCCGATATAGATTGCTCTTGTCCCGAATGACCTGTGCCACTTTTTCTGCTCTGCTGGCCAGTTTTTCCCATGTGATGGACGAGATTTCCTTGCCTTTTTGATCCAACACCCAGTAGGCCGGCTGCTTGGGATTTGTACGAGCTCTATGGCGGAGAACCGTCGCTATGTTGTCGAACTTCGACATAGGAATGTTGCCATTGTGGGGATCATAAACAGCGAATGGGACTTCACGCGGTTCCAAAGGGAGCTGATGGCCCAGAGCACCGAGTGGCGGTAGATCGCTATTTTTCAACATCGGAGGTGCAGTGTTAGCCGTTGGAGAAAACGTCTCTTGGGTTGAATATCTTTGGGGCCCACCACCGTAGCTGTCACGTTGAGCTTCATGCTGCTCTCCTGCAAAGTCCGAGAATTGGGCCTGATCTAGCATCGTTGATTGCCTTGTCTGCCCGCCATTTGTATATTGCCCATCCTGTTGCTCGCTGTACTGGCCATCATTTCCGGGGTTGAATGCATACTGGCTTTCCATCATTGTACTGTCCCGCCCATCCTGGCTTGGGCGCCCACTGTTGTTGTATGAGTCCTGGCCAAAGGAAGATGGATTCGGACTTGGATTTCTGATTCCCAATTGCCTCCCCTGCATCATCTCTGGTCTAGGGGAGGTCGAACGCTGGGTGAGCGCCGCGAAAGACGCAGCGCGCGACCCATTGTTGGATGGATGAGCCGTATCATCTGGAGAGTGAACACGCAAGCCTCTTGCCGATTCTCCTGGGGGGGCCAGATATTGGGAGAGGATGAGTGTGCGCCGCTTTTGGTATCCCTTCTGTGTGATCTCCCCTTCCTCTAATTCGAAGTCAAGCTCTCTAAGCTTTTCTTGAAGCTCTGGGTTGTCTTCAGCCATTACGTTTTGCGCGTGAAAGAGAAAGTCGAGAGAAAGAAACGGGCCGTCAGGCTCTAGGATCCTCACAATGAGGCCCACAGGACATTGAGATATCTCAAAACGAATGACTATGATACCGCACTCGGGTTGTGATGAGTGCGACAGCAATAAAGAAGCAGATCATCAATACCAAGCAAATGCAAAACCGAACCATACGATTATCTGAACGGCTGGAGGCTTACGAGGTGGAAAACAAGCTTTCGGCTTTACTTTATCTCCGCCCTCGGTTAGCGCTCCGTAGAATAGCAGGGTTCTATGAGGAACCAACGCTGCTCCGAAATCTTCACTCGCCAAAATGACGGGACCTTCAGTGCCATCTCAACATTGAGGCCGAGCTCAAAAAGGCCGACTGCACGAGAAAGAGTGCAGTCGCGTAGGCGTTCAAGTCCCAAAGGATGCACAAAACAGTATCGCACATAGACCCTTGGCATGTCTGGCCCGAGCGTGCCAGAAGTCACACCACAGCAGCGGTCCAACAGCAACAATGATTCTGTGTTGCCAGCACGGTACCAACTCGACATGCACACCATTTGCACAAGCGCAGCTGCGGAAGCTGTATCTTGAGAATACCCAAGAGTTATAAATACACCACCAGTATCACGGCTCAAGCGCTTATTGGGATTCTCTATTGGGAAATGCTACGAGAACACCTTATGTCAGGCCGTCTGTACCTCTCAAGCTGTCAAGTTTCACGACATGACTTTGCCAAACCAACGTAATGCGTATGACTCTCACCAAGGTTCTGGCAGGCGTCAACGCCGGTGCCACTGCGACCTACAACGCCGCCAAATTCGGAAACTATGTGATTGATGCTGTACTGGCCGGCGCTGATGGTGAGATTAGCTTGTCTGCTCAGAGTATGAGCATACATGCGGATATATACGGTGCCTTCTTCAACATGGAGGTCTGGGGCTCTTTACCTGGCGGGGATGATCAGTGGAACGATTGTGGTAATGTCTCTCTTTCTCCTGTTCCTGCTGGGACAAAGAGGATCAAAGTTGGCGTTACCCTACCAGTGGGTGTGGAGGGTAGGTCATTACTTATGGCGCTGATTGATCTGGGTTCCTAGTATCGCTCTAAAGATTGCATGGAAAGCAATGCTGCAGGGTTCTTCCGCGGATCAAGGTTTCTTTCACTCGGGTGCTGATTTCCATGTCTGAGTTTACTGTTTACGTATTCTACGTCGTGTGGAATGACATATAATAGAATACTATTCTATGACTGATATCTGCGCTACCCTCTGGCTGCTCCCGTTCCTGCTCCAGGTGCGCTCTAAAGAGAAGTCCAACACGACTATCCTACCAACTGGCAACATGCGCAAGATCTGCAGAAACACAGCTCCAACCAGCAATGGAAGCTTCGTATTTACGCCCTTGTCACATATCTTGTTAGCTCCAAGTACCAAAGTCAGCGCTTAAAGAGGGTACTGGACGATGATATAGAGTAACGTGAGGACGTTTCACGCCCGCATTTTCCAGTCCATATATATCTGATACTTACTTGGATGCTATATCGAGGAGTAGCAATCACTTTCATACCGAAATTGTTCGTTGCACTGATTGTTTTTCGCGATACAACATAACCTGGCTACGAGGCTATCTGACCCTCACAGGTGGCCAACCTGGCCGATTAACCGACCTCTCCGAATTAGGCTCTCGGCTATTCCTCTCGGCATCTGCCGTTAGCTCCGTTTCTGCATGCAATGCCTTCGTCATCTTCCGCTCACCGTTCCACTAGATTTTACAGAGTAGTGATTCGCTCTTGGTAGGATGATGTCGAGGATGTCGGTGCTACTGTTGCTACCAACACTTAAGCTGACGCTTGTCAGCTTTTCTTCATATCTCTCTTTCATTTCTTTTCTTTACAATCACGACAGAACAGCGCAACTAAGCTCTAGATACCGTCCACAGTCGAAATCTTCCAATGAATCCTTCGCACCAAACTTCGCCATCGCTCTTCCAACAGCACGCCACCAGCAGGCCCAGCTTCCCTGACGATGAAGAAGACACGAGTGAAAATTCAACTCCACAAGGTCCCTCAGATCTAGAAAAGGCGGAGACTGTTGATGACAGGGCCGGTGGAACGAGTACAGGCGCATACAGGGCTACCACCAGTGGTAGAGTCTCTCGTATCCAGAGTCTACAACAAAGACGTCGAATATTTGACCACCCTCTATCTCACGTGAAGACCAGCGTAGATGTTGTAGTCGACTTCGATGGCCCCGATGATCCATACAGACCCATCAACTGGCCGTTCAGGAAAAAGACTGTCACGACAGCCCTCTATGGTCTAACGACGTTCGGAAGCACATGGGCAAGTTCGGTGTATGTACCTACGTATTTTTTTTATCGATCATTGAACTGACAACGATGTTCAGCTACTCTCCTGCGGTCGATCAAATATCCGAGCGGTTCGCCGTTGGAACAGAAGTAGCTTTGCTGGGACTCAGCGTACTGCTCGTCGGGTTTGGGCTTGGGCCTCTGATCTGGGCACCATTGTCAGAAGTGTATGGTCGGAAGATCGCCGTCCTCACGCCGTACTTCCTCGCCTGTGTCTTCTCGTTCGCCACTGCAACCTCGAAGGATATCCAGACTGTCATCATCACACGATTTTTCACAGGGTTCTTTGGGTCTGCCCCAATCACTAATACTGGAGGGGTATTGGGAGACATTTGGTCTCCTACTACACGCGGCACAGCTATCGTGTTCTATGCATTTGCTGTCGTCGGAGGTCCCACGCTTGGACCAGTTGTCGGCGGAGCTGTCGTTCAGAGCTATCTCAGATGGCGGTGGACTGAATATCTTACTGGCATTATACAAATTACAATCCTTGTTTTGGACGTTCTGATTCTCGACGAAAGCTACCCGCCTCGTCTGTTGGTCTACAAAGCAAGGAGATTGCGCATCTCGACTGGTAATTGGGCTTGTACGTCGTCTCCATATTATCCTTCTCCGGAAGCACGCATATCACTGACACTCAAGGTATCTAGTGCACGCCAAATTTGAAGAATGGGATGTATCTCTTAAGGAGCTGGCTGTCAAATTCGGTATTCGTCCATTCCAGATGCTAATGACTCCGATCTGCTTCTCTGTGGCCTTGTACGCCTCATTCGTCTACGGTATTCTATATGGCAACCTAGCCGCGTTCCCGATCGAGTTCGAGGGTGAGCGCGGATGGAACCAGTTTGTCGGTACTTTGCCCTTTCTGTCACTGCTCATTGGCATCCTCTTAGGAGGAGCGGCAAACATATTGAACAATCAATACTACCAGCGCCGCTTCCACGCGAATGGAGACAAGGCTGTTCCAGAAGCCAGGCTACCGCCGATGATGGGTGGATCCATCGTTTTCGCCGCCGGTCTTTTCATCTTCGGGTGGACATCTGATAAGACAATACCATGGATAGCTCCAGTAATCGGGACTGTACTGATGGGATTTGGCTTCTTCACTATCTTCCAGGGCGCTCTAAATTACCTCATTGATACATTTACAAGATATGCCGCGAGTGCTGTCGCCGCCAATACTTTTCTCCGGTCTATGTTCGCGGCTGCATTTCCACGTAAGTCAGCTCTTCAGTGACTTTCAGTGTCATCTATAAACTAGCGGAGGAAGGGCCTTTAAAAGCTGTCTATTGAGACATGTCTTGCCCCTCGCTCCGTTCGCTGAGAGCACAACACTGACGAGAGGATCAATTAGTTTTCGTCACTCCCATGTATCACAAATTGGGTATACCTTGGGCATCAAGCGTGTTCGGCTTCTTCGCTGTAGCCTTGATCCCAATACCGTTCCTGTTCTTCATCTATGGGCCATGGCTTCGAAGTCGTGGAAAATACTCCTCCAACATGGGATGAAGGTGCCATTGTCTATTAGATCGGCGGACCATCGCTACAATTGCACGGCCAATCATCTGCTCAAGTTTCGAAAAGTGATCGATTCGATGGATGCCTTGCAGAGTGAATTACCAGCATTGACTCTACCACAGCCCTATGCACTATCAACGGGCAAAATATCTGGGCTCTTCCCCTCAATTTAAGCGTCTTACTCTCTTCGAGAAGTCATTACGGCAGCGAGGACAACAACTTGTTCCTTAGAATGGAACATTTTGGAAATTTTTTCTTTTGGTACGTTCGCCCTGCGTTGATCTCGGCGACAGCTCGAGATGCTCCAGCCAAAAGTTCATATGATGAAAACCTTAGCATATATCACAGACCTGTTCTGAACGAAATGTCGTTGTGTGGATACTTCTATCTTGGAGACCTTCTGACAGTGGACTATTCCGTGTTGTCATCTCATGTGTTTAGTGAGCTCAGTGAGTGCATTGCTAATTTCGCTTTTCTCTTCCAGGGTCCCAATAAAACTAACGTAAGGTGCTTGTCGGGTGGCCAAACAGGATCTATTGGAACAGCATAGCAGCTACTACTTTTAACATATAAGCGATATTGGGACCATATAATGGAGGCAAAAAAGCTTATTGGTATCTAGATTTCTATCTACATGTCGTCCCACTTTTCTTGCTCTCGTCAGTATTGCAAGTTGCCCGATGGCCTTGCAAAGTGAGGACCTTATGGCGCTGCTAACTTGTAGGAATCAGCCATTCTACCCCGGTCATGCTGGGAGGTCTCTACGATGAACGTAGTCTTTGACCGCAACTTTCATCGAACACATCGTTTTCTCTGAGGACAATCTCTTTGTGGCTACTGTTTGTTTGTACAATACCATTGTCTGATATCTTTCTGCGTTGTCGAGGCATAATGCCGAGCTCTCTTTGTACCATTTGTGAATGCCATTGTTTATGGTCTTAGCATATGATCTTCTGTCACGTACGTCTTTGATTCGTCTTTTCCTTTCTTCACTCAAACAGTGACATCCCATGAAACGTCCTATCAGCCTCCAACATCGAAATTGCTCCTCGCACAAGCGCTATACGCAATGACGACAGAAATGGCTAGCCATGACCCTCTAACGAGCGATCAGGTTCAGATGAGTACAGTGAGCAGCGTCGACAGTGGTTCTCTTGGCGAATTTCCCATGGATGCTCTAGCAGAAGGATTTGATTGGGGCAGCTTCGACTTCGATTCGATTGATTTTAGCTCTGTCAATATGAGCTCACTGCCAGAATTAGACGAACCAATGGTCAATTCTGATATCCAGAGCAGAGAAGACTATATGAAGGGGGAGCCTTCAGCTCAGCCAAAATCAGAAAGCCCACAGCGGCCTACGTCATCGGCAAGTATGTACCAATCCAAGGAGGCGAATGTACCTTCTGATCCAATGACCACTAGCACTAGCCTCGACGAATTACTTATCGCCGACGGTTTGCCTAGGGACACATTCGACACCTTCAAGTCTCCGGAGCAAGACTTGGTGGGAAGACAGCCCCACATACCTGCGATGACAAGGACGTATCCCTTTTCGCAGAAGTATGCTCCTGGGGGCCATCAGATGCTGTCAACTCGGCAGCCAAGCCAACACCAGTATGTGGGTGCCAACTCACAGAGTTTAGAAGATGCCTCAATACCCCCCCGCATACCAATTCAGCCTACACCTCAGCGAAATCAGGCTCTAAAAATCACTGAGATGTTGAATCCGCCAAGTTTCAACGACAATCCTCGTACGCGTTCTACGATTAACGTTGAGACTTTCATCCCGAATTCAGACAATGATCATTCTTCTCCGGACATCGAAGTCGATTACAGCGATGAAGAGGAGGATGAAGTTGCAGATGCCAGACACGTCGGTAGAAATCGAAAGTCTAGTCGCTCTATTCAATCCGACTCGTTTGGAACCAAGGGCCAGAAGCAGGAAGTCAAGCTAAGGACACAACCGGTCAAAGCAGCTCCAAGACCCTTGGTCAAATCAAATCCGAGATTTGTTCCGAATGAAGACTATACCCATGTGAATTATCCGTGTGAGGACTGGGATGACTTCAAGTACACCAAACATGGTGAGCTCAAACCATCCAAGCTTTACTCCGGGAAACAGATCAGTCACTATCTTTGGGACCATCCGCTTCACCAAGGTGCTGCAGACAAGACGTCCAGCGAGCTCGTACTCCGTGTTCACCGTAACCCGTCTCGATCAGCCACCCGATTCCCAACAACGCTCTCTCATCGCTGCAGGTTCAAAGATTGCCCTATTGGGACGATCAACCAAGGCCAAATATCAGTTAGCTTTTGCGAGATCGATAAATCATACCCGCGTCACGATCCCTTCCTCGAGGCCGGATGGGTCCATCTATATTGCCTGGAGCGATTTACGAATTTCCCACGCGTGTGCGCTGAACTAAATGTTGTCGTTGATACACGCAAATTGAAGAAGGAGATCAACGGTAAGAATCTGTTCAGATTTGGGACGAGTGCAGAAGAAAAGCTCGTTGAGAAGTTCATCAAAGCGTGCAGGGCTGATAAGTTGCCAGAGAGTTATCCTGAACAGACGGAAGGTGAGGAGTATGAGTACGAAGGTACCCTTTGCCACCGCCTCGCTCTTACGAAGGTGAGCAAGGAGCCAGGCAATTATAGCATACAACGATCTGTCCGAGAAGAACTCGCTGGTTACAAGGGAAGTAACATCGAGAGCCACATGGGAGACTTGGTAGTTGAGGCTGCGCTTCGCAAAAAGACTCGGCTGCACCAGAATCAAAATTCGAATCTGGAGAATCCAATGCCTAGTAGAAAATACAGACGCAAAAGACAGGGGCAGAACAGTGAGAGCGACACCGATTGTACTAGCGAAAGTGAGGATGGAGGCGCTGATAAAGATGCTGAGATGCAGGAGAAATGGCTACAAGAAGCCGAGAAACGTCCACTTCGACGTAAGGCACCGATCGCAAATATGGGCCAATCGCAGTCTTTGCCATCGCCAAAAGCTCAGCAGTCCTCGTCTCGGGTCCGAGCTCCTACACGTGACGACAGAATTGCCGAGGAGTGGATGCAAAGGGTAGAGCAGAAATCACGTCAGCGAACTCAATCGCAGCGGCATCGTCATCTTCAGCAAACAATACCGCCATACCAAGACCCATCGCGTACGAATCAGATCGCTGACAACCGACTGCAGGACTTCGAATCGCGAATTAAGAGACGGGTGCCAGCAGCGAATATAGGTCAAACACAGCCTCATCAGTTGTTGCCGCCATACCAAGCTTCACACACTTATATCGTTCCTGTAGCGCAAAAAATGTCTCCTTATCAAGCACCAGCGCCGTACCTACAACTTCCACCCCAACCTTCTGGGCAGTATCCAGCACATTATCCACAGATACCGTATACAGCACCTCAGGGACAACCTCCATCATACTTCCAACAACAGCGTCCACAAGTGCCGTATGTAGGGTCTCCCGCATTACCGCCATTTCAGTGGCCATTAAAAGATCCTGACCATGTACCCACAGGCCTAACACCGCCTTCATCTCCCAGAAAGCAGACTAGCGATGAAGCCGGTAATGACAGTGCTCCGCAGAGGCGAGGCCTAGATCCGGAGCTCAGACAGTCTCCATCAAATTCCGAGTCTCGGACTAGCCCTAGAGTCGGTAGAAAACGCGCTCGCGACGAAATCCGCGACGAGACCAATGACGAAGTCGAGGAGCCATGGCAAAAAAGGGCCAGACGACGACTCGCGCCTTCACCACCGAGGCAGAGAATCACCCGTAAAAAGGGAAGAGCCTCGAATCAGTACACTTCAAAAGCCAACAAGGAGCTCGACGAAATACTCCATGCGCAGGCGATAGCAGAGTGGGAAAAGATGTACAGCCCGGAATACACAGCCGTGAGGAAGGAGATGGCAGAAGCGAGAAAAAAGGGAGATATTGGCGATGATGATTTGGTGGTTCTGACGAACTATGAAGATGATGAACCGAGTCCAGAGGAGAGGAGGGAGGCGTTGAAGAGGGCTGTTGAGGAGAATAGGAGGAAGAGGGAGGTGGAGAGGGAGTTTGCGGCGTTTTTGGAAGCAGATGGGGAGGAAGAGGTGGAGGTGGGTAAGGGGGGTGTCAGTGTTGAGG
>JASZXT010000701.1:0-13447 GCA_035521555.1 Lecanoromycetidae sp. Uapishka_2 | reverse complement strand
GAGGAGGGTATGGTGCGCCTCCGCCGCCGCCTGCTTGGCGGTGACGGGGTGGGTGGTTGATGATGATGATGGTAATGTCTGGTCATGATAGGATAGTGAGGAGTGCATTGCGAATCGTGTGTTTGTTAGATTTTTCTGAAGCAGGTGCTAATCAGATATGTGGCCATGGGGCTCTATTTGGTATCTAGCGCTAAACCTTAAGGGGTTTGTTTGTACACTGATATTTCACTGAAACGCAACGAAGTAGTAATCCTGTGGAAGACTTTCTCCTAATGACATCCAATGCTTTTGATTCAATGCTTTTGATTTTCTTGACGTAGAAAGGGTATTAATTATCGCTCTTCTCAACTACGTACAATATTAGCGGATGAATGTCCTCGAGAAAACGTTACGCTGCCGCGTCATTGCATGCAACGCTAAGATATGTGAAGAACGCTCTAATATACAGTTCATACATGAAAAGCATGGTTTCCGGATTACAGAAGGAGACCAATTTCTCATGTAATGCGCAAGGATCGATTAGGACTTCGAACTCAAGAAGTCAGCAGCCTAGGAAAACATTAGCGATCGAGCAATGAAGGGGAAGTCGGCCAGAACTTACCTTGTCAAGGTTATAATCAAATCTCTCCAGTGTCTGTAGACTCTCTGTCCGTCCATAACCCATTTCCATTAAGCTTTTCAGTATCGGATCATCACTTGATGTATCCTCCGTCACCACCCTATTTAAATTTGGTTTGTCCTCTGCCTTGGTGCCCTCGACGCCCTGGCCGATTACGTTCGGCTGTCTAGCCCCAGACGAATGTACTGAATTCGTGAAAGTTCTAGGTCCTGGATCGGCCTGTACACCATTGTTTTGAGGTGTGTCAAGGCCCGCGAAGATTGCATCCCAATCGTGACTCGGCGTCTCTTGCGGGGCTTTTTGCTGTGACGACGATCCAGCTCCAGCACCAATGTTAGTAACAGATGATTCAAAGTCCGCGAACGAATCTGACGGGCCGAAAGTACTTGCTGTACTCTGAGCTGTATGTCGAGAAGCAGCAGGAGAATCAAAGACCGGATTGAATTCATCGAGTTCGGTGCGTCGGGAAGACCCAAAGTCAGCGTCGCCTTCCTCGTCTGCTTCTTTTGCTTCATCAAGATCGGCAAATTCGGTATCAAATTCATCTGCAGGTGCTTTTGGTGGTACAGCAGGAGCAAAGGTTTGGATTTGGGGCTGTTGAGTCAGCGGTGACGACTGCGTGTATGCGTAAGGAGCAGCAGTTGAAGCGCCAGGAGACATAGGCGAATGCTCCTGGGAAAATGCGGAGCCTTTCGTGGCGTGGCCTGCTGCGTGTTCAGATGTATCATTGCCGAAAAAGTTTAAGCCTCTGTCAATACCAGCAGCTGAAGCGACATTATTCGATGGTGGTGGCGGCGGCGATGTTACTGGAGAGGTTGGATCATCACGCGAAGGTAGTAACCCGCTGTATTCAGCAGGGAATTGATTAGACTCTTTGCGATGGCCTGGTCCTTCTGTACCCATAGTTGAATCATATGTAGGAGGCGAGGTTTGGGCGCCAGGAGTTGGCAGAGGACTTTGATTGGAGTCCGCGGTGAGGAAAGGAGGACGCTTTGGGGCTGATCCACCCTCAGTCGAAGACAATGGATCCTGCAAGGCTGTGTTTGGCCCAGACTCCGTAGTGCGATTGGCTGAGGCAGCTGTAAAATTGTCGTCAAAGCCATGGTCATCATCACTGTCGCTCTCATCGTCCGCTCCAAGCTCTTGAATGGGAGGGAACTCGCCATGAGGCTTGAGCGCCTCAGAAGGAAAGCCGTTAGATAGAGTACCGCCAGTCTGCTCCGGTGCTTTGCCCTTGTCGCTACCAAAGCCTGCGAAAGCCGAATCGAAATCATCCTTTGCGGCCATGGGGCTACGTCGCCCATGACCAGCCATTGCAAAGGGATCATCGCCGCTCGTTGAAGCAATGTCGGCGGAGTCACGTGGAGTGGAGTCCACGCGAGGATCAAGCTTTGAGCTAGCGTATGGTCCGGCAGTAGCATCTTGATACACACTGGGTGATTCGCCTGGAGGCGTGTCGGCTCCAGGGAAAGCGCCAGGGATATCAGCAGTGGTGTTGGCGAACCCAGATGACGTGGAAAGATGATGAGGAACGTTGGCTTCTTGTTGTCTGGTCCCCTCAGTGGAAGCAGATGGCGTATCTTGTGACGAGGACGGCGTGCCTTGCCGGGGTTCGGACTGGAAAGCCCTTGCGGCCTCCTCAAAGTGCTGCTTCGGGGACTCTGGTATAGGTGATTCGGTGGATGTTGCTGCTCGCTCGGTAGGAGTCTCAAAACCACCCGCACGGCTACCAGGAGGGTTCGCCCGAGTGGACGAGGTTTCAGAGTCCGCTCGTTCCGCTCGAGGCCGCAACGGGAGAAAGCTTGAGGTAATTTGTCTAGATTGAGGAGGTGCTGGTGGCTCATTTCCGACTTGGGGAGAGTCGCTGAAGTTTGATGGTGGTGGCGAAGCTGCTGGAGTTTGGATGCTAGGGCCATCCGTTGATCCAGTTACCTGAGGGGGTAGTTCGCGCGAGTTGCTCGGTGTATCGCTCCTTCCAAACGTTGTGGACGGCAGAGGCCCCGAGGTTTGATCTTGGGGAGGTCCGAAAAAACTGTCAAAAGCATTGTGATTTGGTGAAACCATGCTTTGCGGTGTGAAGGGCGAAGTGATACCCCTCTCGGTGCCTGCCGCATTCGATGTTCGACGCAAAAATGGGTTCATACTTGCATTTGATGGTGCAGGACTAGCGACGGCCGCTGGGGCCGAGGGTGGTGGGCTTCGAGCTTGGGATACTGCCTGAGACGCAGCTTCGAGATCGCGCTGGCTTTGTTCAAGTTGACGCTTGGCTTCTTCATGCTCCCTTGCGGATTCGGCTAGCTCGGCTTTGATCTTCTCCAGTTCAGCTTCGTTGGTTGCGAGTTGCTTCTTGTTGATGGCCACTAACCCTTTTTGCTGTCGTGCATCCGATCGCATCTTCTCTAATTGAGGTTTCATCTCTGCGATTTGGGCATTGCTTTGGGATATCCTCTGCTTCAAATTCGCATTCTCGTCTTGATCGGCGTTCAAGGCTTCTCCAACCTGTCGGTGCTGATGTTGGAGATCTTGGTGAGTGCCCTCGATCAGAGCCATCTCTTGTTGAAGCTTTCTGGTCTCGTTCCTTGAGGCTGTGAGACGCTCCTCAAGAGCCTGTACCTCTCTAACCTCTTGCTCATAAGCTGATCGTAGCTGGCCTAAGCGTCCCTCAAAATCCCGCTTCTGAGCTTGGGCTTGTGAAAGGTTCTGCTCGTTCAAACCTCGCTTTGTCTTCACCTCTTGCATTTGTCCGCTGAGAGTGCTGACTTGATTTGACAAATTGGCAAGCTCGGATGTCTCGTTGGTGAGCCGCTTGCTGACCTCGGGATCGTTGTCGCCGAGCAAGTCGTCCATAGCAGTAGGCTTCTTTTGCTGCTGTGGAAGACTTCGACTCTGTGACGATGGGCTTGCTGTACTCGAAGTACCTGTGCCTTGGGGTGTCATCATCGTCTGTCCAAAGGTCGAAGACGGTATGAAGGGCTTGAAGTGCGAAGTCTGTTGCTGTTGTGGTTGGAATTGCTGCGGAGGAGGCGAAGCTTGTTCGCGAGGCGCTTGTGCTGTGGAAGCCAAGTCTCCAGTGGCCTTGGGCTGTATCGGCGCCGCAGCAGGCGGAGGAGAAGACGAGAACGCGTCTAAGCCAAATAGATCCTCTGAAGCTGACTTTGCCTGTGAAATGTTCGCAGCATTGTCGAAGGCTGGAGCGGTAGGCTGCTGCGGTGCTATAGACTGACGGCGCATGCTTGGTGGAATCAAATTAGAAGGCAGGCTCTGCGGAAGAACGTCTCGCCCATCTCTTTTGCTGCGCTGTTGCCGAATCAGGTACAATGCTACGGCAAATTCATCTTTAGTCAATTGTCCCTCGGAATTGATGTCTGCAAGGTCCCAGATTTGTGCGAGCGCCTCCTCTGGCAACCGTGAGTTGCTAAAAAATTGAACAGCTTGGTCTCCTGTTATGAATCCACGATCTTGAGTGTCAAGACTTGAGTATATCTGATCGAAGTGTGCCTTGTCTTGGGGGGTGACTGCCCACCCATCCCCCGTTGAGGCTGCTTGTTGATATGGTGCTCTTCCTGGCGACGATGGTTGACCGGAATAGCCAGAGCCACTGAACTGCCTTGGTATCGCTGACGCTGGAGCGCCATCAGAAGTTGGCCGTGATCCCGTCATCTGCCTGGGCACCCCTCTTCTAGCTGCAGCTTCGTAGAGACCTGGGGGTAATATCTGAGGTAAAGCTCGCATCGAACCATTCTTGTAAGACGCTAGAAGATGCATTGCAATGATGAACTCCGTCAAGCCCAAATAGCCTTTCTGTTCTCTGTCCGCAAGGTTCCATATGCGACCAAGAACTTCGTTTGGTAATTGGGCTCGTTCAAAGATCTGCTTTGCTGTTTCACCTTAGACACAATATCAGCAGTTGACCACTTTTGATGACTCGAAGAAAGCACTACCCGATAGCATGCCATTCTGCGCCCCGGAATCCTCAAATAGAGACGAGTACTGCGTGACCTTGTCGGGCGTCAATGGAGGCACTCGAATTGGTCCACCGCTTGACTGAGCTTGTAAAGGCTGCACTGCACCCGGCGGTAGCCCGGGGGGAGCTGTGATACCCTCAAACTTCGGTAGTGGCCCGCCAGCTGGGAGTTGTGCCGTCAGTCCTCCATCTCAATCAGCCCATTAAAAGATTACTTACGCTTCAACGCCAGCTCCGCCGAGACTGGACGTCCTGCTTGCGCATATCCAATCAATCGCAAAACGATCCCAAAGCCAGCCGGTGTAAGAAGTCCACGATTCTCGACATCTGCGATTTGCCAGATCTAAAGTATTCACCTCTTCGTCAGCCCAAAGACTTGAGTTGTCTTTTCTTAGTGTTCGCCCACCTCTCCGAGTACATCTGGTGATAGTTTTGTCTTCTCGAAGAATTTGACAGCCACCTCCCCAGTTACCACGCCAATCTTGTCAGAGTCCGCAGCAGCAAAGAGTTGCCCGAAGAGACGTCGTTCTTCAGGGCTTAAGTGGAGGTTCGGGTGCTGCTCTATAGAAGCAACATCGTCAGCATCTATTGACAAATGTGAACAGTATTATGAGATCTTACGCTGCTGCTCTATGTCCGCCATGTCATCGATGGCTGTGTACGTAGCCGCGTTCGAGCGCGGGCAAACAAAGACGTCGATTGGGTTCAAGAGATTATTTGAAAGGCAAACTCCCGATATGCAGTGGACAGCAAAGAGATCTGCAACAAGGGCTATGTGCAATGTACATGAGCTTCCATAAGGTGTGCGTTGTGATGGTCAAGTTCTTAGTCGGACTGTATTTGCTGCTCTAAGCTAGCCACTAAGCTTTGAAGATCGGCATAATTCCGAGGTTGCCCAGAACTTCTGTTGATCAATATTCTGGTGAATTGACAACGAGAGTATCCATCAAGGCGAGGTCCACTTCTTATAACAGTATACCACGTTCGAAAGTTCATTTTGTTTGCATTGATCAATCTGTCTGTCTGCACTAACTAGTGCCTGCCTAATAAGCAGACCCCCATCGCTCTTCATGAATCATCCACATATATCCTCCAGACACTTGCATGCCAAAGGAATCTAAAAACGCACGCTTGAATTGGAGAATCGAGCCCATTTCACGCCGGCCACGAGAAGCAATTTGATGTGACCAAAACGCAGCGTTGAAGCAAGCCCAAAGGACCGGACTTCCATAGCCTAGTATTCCGCCTCACCACCCTCCTCACCCTCGGCAGAGTCCGTAGCTACCTCCTCGTAGTCGCGCTCAAGAGCAGCCAAATCCTCACGTGCTTCTGAGAATTCTCCCTCCTCCATACCCTCACCAACGTACCAATGTACGAATGCACGCTTCGAGTACATGAGGTCAAACTTGTGGGAGAGAGCAGACCATGCCTCAGCAATGGCGGTGGTGTTGGAGAGCATGCAGCTAAACAAATCCATTAGTATAGCGTGCAGAATCTTCATAGATTCAGTAACTTACACAGCGCGGTTGACCTTCGCGAGATCTCCGTTGGGCACCATCTGGGGTGGCTGGAAGCAGATACCAATCTTGAAGCCAGTTGGGCACCAGTCAACAAATTGGATAGTACGCTTAGTCTTGAGTGTGGCGACGGCATTGTGAACATCCTTCGGTACAACATCTCCACGGTAAAGCAAGCAAGTAGCCATGTATTTCCCGTTACGGGGGTCGCACTTCACCATCTGGTTGTTGGGCTCGAAGCAAGCCATTGAGATCTCTTGCACAGAGTTGGCCTCGTGTGAAGCCTTGGCGGCAGAGACGACTGGCGAGTACGCGACGAGGGGAAAGTGGATGCGAGGGTATGGCACAAGGTTTGTCTGGAACTCGTTGAGATCAACATTGAGTGAGCCGTCGAAGCGGAGAGAAGCAGTGATTGAAGAGACGACTAAGAGAAAGAGGATCAGCGAGCGGCTCATATACGAGGCTACAGAGACAAACCTTGAGCAATCAAACGGTTGAGATTCTCGTAATTGGGTCGCTCGATGCCCAAATTGCGACGACAGATATCGTAGATAGCCTCATTGTCAACCATAAAGCTGCAATCAGAGTGCTCGAGGGTGGTGTGTGTAGTCAAGATCGAGTTGTAGGGCTCGACAACGGAGGTAGCAACCTGCGGAGCGGGGTACACGCAGAACTCCAGCTTGCACTTCTTGCCGTAGTCCACGGAGAGACGCTCCATGAGGAGAGCACCGAACCCAGATCCAGTTCCTCCACCGAACGAGTGGAATACCAAGAAACCCTGTAGGCCAGAGCAGTTGTCCGCAACATGACGGACCTTGTCCAAGACTTGGTCAATCAATTCCTTTCCAACGGTGTAGTGACCACGAGCATAATTATTCGATGCATCTTCCTTGCCAGTAATCATTTGCTCGGGGTGGAAAAGAGTTCGGTAAGTGCCAGTGCGGACCTCGTCGACGACGTTGGGCTCAAGATCGCAGTATATGGTTCGAGGAACATATTTGCCGTTGCCTGTAGCACAAAGGAGTTAGTCACCATCTTGTTGAGCTTTCGAGTCCAGTCATCACGCACCCGTCTCCGAGAAGAAGGTGCTGAACCCCTGATCAGGGTCGGCGGCTTTGCGCTCCTCAGTGAGGTATCCATCGGGCTATACAAAACAGACGCGTCAGTATACAAAGTATGCTCAGTGAAAAACACAGGAGAGGTGCTACATGATCAATGGCATACCTGAATGCCGTGCTCCAAGCAGTATAGCTATTAGCATGCATTAGCTTTAACCTTGACCCAATCCCCCACCAGTTGTGCATTTTTCCTTTCCAAAGGTTGTATTGCTCACCTCCCAGCAAGAGTTGGCGATTTGACAGCCAGCCTGACCAACTATGTGCGCATGGAGTCAGTACAAGGTTCATTGTGACAGCAGAGGGGGACGTTGGGTTTGCAGGGCGCGTGTCTTCGGTAAACTCACCGTTCAAGCTGATGACTTCTCTCATGGTAACGACAATAGACACTCGTTCTGGCTATGCTTTTTGACGTTGTCTGACTCAAATAATTTAAGGCAAGTTGAGGTTGGTGAGTGAGAGATCGTGGTGGTCTGGGCGTTAGGGGAAGATCTGTGTGGGTGTTGTTGTTGTTCCCTGCAGAAGCGCGAACCAAGCGATCAACAGCGCTAACCGTAGACAGCTTAGCTACTGTGGTATTATCAAGACATATCGATCTCAAATGCGTAGCAATTCACCGAGCCTTCCCGTGGATGGCAAGACGATTAAGGGAAAGTTGCTAGCATTTCGAATGATGTATTGAAGCGTTCTGGATCTAGATATGCGGGTCCTGGCATACACAAAGTGTCTAGCCTGGTGCATCTTACCGGTCCTCGGCAACGTAGAGAAGACAATTTTCATTGCGCCTGAAGCCATCAGTATTCCTCTACAGCATCCAAATCTCGATGACTTGAATTTGGACATTCTTTCGCCGTCGGCGTGGAACCTAAGGTGCCAGTTGATTGCAGCTTTTCCAACTGTGGAAGCCCCGAAAGGCATTGAAGCGTGGTTCCTGCTTGATGGATTGAGGTCACACCAGCGACACGAAGCTCGCATCTGCTGGGCTGCTACGGTAAATGCTCTACCCGATGTATCAAACTGACCTTAATTCTCGACTTGTGTTGAAAACATGTATTGAGTTGTGTAATATGCTAATTAGTACATATAGCAACCAACTTCATTTACTCTCGAAACTTACTCGCTTGGCGAGGTATTCGATACGCCACAACTGATAACTTCCCTTGCAGACTATTCCGAGTTACGCCACAAAAATCCAGGCCACCCTAGGATTCACGGCTCTTTTTCATTTAATACTGAGTCACGTTCAAATCTTCTGCTGCGGATCTCCGCTGCCGCTGATTACTTCACGACAAATCAAACGCTGATGCAGCATGTGCCGCTAGTGAATGTAGAAATCAGTATGTATAGTCCCTGAGCTTGGTCATTCGTTCAGACTATTGAACAAACGACAGTTCTGGACCCATACGTACTCAACGTACTTCCGCGCTCGCTGTTGCCTACTGCCGGTTATCTCATCACTTTAGCAGTATTGTCTTGGTACCTTTCCGGTCACATCTGGCAAGGTATCCACCAGCTTTCTCGAGCTGAGATTGCACAGGATGCCACACTCAATCATGCGAGACCCAGATCTAGAATCAAGAAAGACTCCTGAAGAGAAGTTTCAGCGCATCGCAGAGCGAGAAAAGCAAATCGAGGAGCGCTTGAAGGCCGGGTTCCAGCTCCAAGCGCTTCATGCTCTACCAGTCTACCAGCTTCCCCCTGAGCTATGGCTTAATGTTCTTAGTCGCCTCGAGCTGCATGACTACCCTTCTCTTCTAGCAGCGACCTGGCATCTACTACGTCATCACGGTATCACACCCGCGTATTCGACGCAAGATCTCAAGATGATCCTTGTTGAACCGCGAAGGGGGTTTTTTGGCTTTGTCGAGCATGCAGTCGACAATTCCAGGGGCGAGCAACATGGATTCCTAGACACGGTATTCCGCCGGTTGTTGATCGCGAAGCTTGCACCTAGACCCGGTTTCTTCAGAGTATTTACTGACGTTCGTCTGCGTTTACGCGGTGGCTTCGAACGTCTTCCCTCTGAGCTTCGAGACAGTATTTACGGTCACTTCGACATTCCCACAAGCATTGCGGTGGCTCTGGCGGGTTATAGATTTTCAGACCAGGATATCATGTGGATGACTCACGAGGAGGTCTGAACGTTGTCATAAGCGTCTGTTGACCAGAAAATGGTTTGAAGAGCAATCATTCTAGTAATGTCCCTCACACACTATAGCAAACCTATCTGCTTGCGTGTTTTTAGCATTGTAGCCCACGATAGGTGCTATGCTAGGTCAGAAAATTGATTCCAAAGCTAAAGGGTTGTACAAATGTACAACATTATTTGAAGGATTATTGGTGCTTTTCGAAGGTGAGTTGCTAACACGCAGTAGCCGTAGCAGACCTGCCAAGGAGCTGCGTAACTGTGATAGCGGAGCCGGTAATCTACCGTTATACCATAGTACAAAGGACCAATCAGACCAATCAGACGAATTACTAAGTAATTCGTCTGTTAACTACCGGCATATATAGCTCTGAATTACCGAGATCACATAAATGTCGAATTCCACGCGATCGAGGTGTTGTTGTGAGCCATCCTGAGGAGTGAAGACCCTTATTACTCAGGTATCACTAATACTTCTAGCGTGGTTACTCAGCCGAAACTTAATGCACAGCCAACATTAAGGTAACCTAAGTTCGTACAAATCAACAAACCCCACTACAATCTATACTCCTGAATATTAACTCCAATCGCAATACTTCCACTGCAAGACTTGCGCGAAGGCTTAGTACTAGGGAAGGTCGCTTTACCAGCTTGTAGGCTATTGACGAGAGGTCTTGATCAAAAATACTCTGTTATAAAGTTATAAATAAGGTCAAGAACTCGACCTCTTGTAGACAAGGTTTCGCGCTTGGTTCCTCCGAAGGCATGGGTAGTGGGGTCTGTTGATCTCTACAACGGAAATTATTACCGATTGCACGGAACCGACAACAGCGATGATAAGCACGCCAATTCCCAGACTACTTCTGATGTGTGCGAATGTTCTTCTGAAGTATTACCATAGCTCTCACTCATATTTGTGACTCATCTTGATCCAGTGGACTCACAATACAGCCCTGCAATGGCAGAAGACGATGGAAAGTTGGAATCGCAAGAGACAGACATTATCAATACCGATCCCATGATGCTCACCAATGCCAAAACCATAGAACTGGGAGAAGAAGCCAAGGATGGAAGCGAGAGCGAGGAAGGGCAGCACAAGGCACCAGAAGAGTTGCAACATGTAGGCTTTTGGCATCATGATCTGGTCAATGTTCGTCTGCATGTTATCAAATTGTGGGCAAGGACTGGTAAGTTACCCGATTGAGAGCTTGAGAACACCTTGATGACCAGATTGCCTACATAGTCTTGATTCTCTTTGTGTTTGTGATCCTCGTGCTATCAATCTTTAATGGCGTGTTCTTTCACATACCCGGCAACTACTCATCCTTGATTGTTTACGTGGTTGATTTTGATGGCCAAGTCGAGCCATATCAGGCCGCCAGACCAATAGTAGGACCAATGATTGTCCAGGCAACCGAGAAGATAGCCAAATCGGAGACACCGCATCTAGGGTTCATTACTATGCATCCCTCAGATTTCGATAACGATCCAATAGCAGTACGCCAAGCAGTCTATGACTTCAAGGCGCACGCTGCCGTCATCATCAATGCTAATGCAAGCACACTTCTTCGTCAGGCAGTAGATCAGGGCAACTCCACCTACGATCCTAACGGTGCCGCTCAGATTATTTACGTATCAGCACGAGACCAAAATACAATCCCTGTTTACGTTGTGCCACAGCTAACAGCGTTTGAGATGTCTGTCGTAGCTCAATTCGGTTCAGAGTGGGCACAAAGCATCATGCAAAACACATCAGTCTCCCGTGCCAACCTTGGAATAGCTCCTCAAGCCGTTTCACCAGCTATCGGTTTCACCACGATCGATCTTCGTCCTTATGGCCCGGCCAATGTCACGCCAGCAGTATCGATCGGACTGATCTACTTGATCATCATAGCTTTTTTCAGCTTTACATTCTTCATGCCCATACATAGCAAATACCTTTCTCCGCGCGGGCACAAACCCCTGCATTTCCATCAATTGATAGTATGGCGATGGTTCGCCACCACAGCAGCTTATTTCCTCCTTTCCCTTGGGTACTCTTTTGTCGCCTTGGCATTCCAGGTGCCGTTCTCGAATAAACCTGCATCTGCTACTGAGCCTGCTCTCAATCCGACGACTTACGGAAAGGGAACATTCGTGGTGTACTGGATGATCAATTTCCTTGGGATGGCGGCCTTGGGATTAAGTTGTGAGAACGTAGCGATGGCTCTAGGACAGCCGTGGACTGCGATGTGGTTGATATTTTGGGTTATCACAAATGTCACCACTGGATTCTACAGCTTAGATCTGGCACCAAGGTTCTATTACTGGGGCTATGCGTGGCCTTTGCATAATGTACGTCACGCTTTTACCCCACGTTTCTTTTCAACTAAGTCCTTCGGGTGATGGGCCCGAGCATGTTGACCGACATTTCAATCCATAGGTCGTTGAAGCTTCTCATCAGATCCTCTTCGATTTGCACTCACGCATTGGGCTGAACATCGGCGTACTTGTGGCGTGGGTAGTCATTAATACACTCTTGTTTCCTCCTGCATGCTACCTCATGCGCTGGGAGCGACAACGAGCGACACGCAAAGCAAAGGCGAAAGAAGAGGAGTGGTTGAAAGCCATGTCAAAACCAAGGACGCGGCTGGGTCTTGCAAAGTAGGATTGGACCAAATTCCGACGATTCAGATGGCTATCCCACGCTCTACTCTTAGCAGCCGATGAGAATGCATGGCAAAGTCCCGAGAATCTTGCGAGGAATGAGAACTGGTGTTCTCCTGCTCGGCCTATGGAAGCGATCATTTGGACCCATACTATTCCACCAGTGGCTGTGATTTTTCGAGCTGGATGAGATAATTGCCGTCCTGCGTCTCAATACTGACATAGCTTTGATTCGAACCACTCCGTGGTCCACGTTATCCGCCGTTGCAGAATTAGATCTTTCGGGGGACTGCTTCCTCGGTCTGATATGTGTCTAGAAACCATGCAGATCGTGCTGGCGGCAGAATGATGCCACCTATATACAGCATGCACAGGGGTGTATCACGGAATCTGTCTGTTGGCTTGGTTATCACATTTCCTCTGGGTAAATTACCAAGATCTATCAAGTCGGTTCCAGATCTTAAATTGACTGGTTCAATTTGTCTCGCTTGCTCCAGAACCGCGTTCGCGGTCTGTGTCCCCGTCGATAGAGTGGGTGGCATGATCCAATAATGGCTGTGTCCAAGTCTACCCCACGCTTGACACTAACCGCTCCACAAAATTAAAGCACTGTTGGTAGCAACGCAAGCGAGCTGTCTATACCCACAATGGACTTCATGATTTGGGCGCTAACCTTCCTGGCTGTTTGACCCTATTCCTATGACTCTTACTCCTCGCTGGTCTGCGTCTATCCTGGGCTAAGTAGCCTGTTGCTTGCATTTACTAGCACAAGAGTCATCGTATATCGCTTGCACGTAAGTCTCTTACCTATGACAGCATTGGAAAAGGGTATGAGTACTAGGAACAAGAGTAAGCTGTTCATGCGCGTTTACCCTAGACAAAATCTGTATATGCCAGGTGTGAGGCTGAGTATGATTCACCCGCCTCTTTTCATTTCGTCCCACGACTTACCTCATATCTGCATAATCTCGCATTAAGGCATCAAGATTACAGCAAGACCTCGCAGCGCCCATCTGACGCGCGCGCATGTGTTGTAATTGTTGCTTGAGTTGGCTTAGCCCACTCCTATGCGCACGCGCACTTGATGCGCAGCAACACCTATCCATCGCTACTTCCCTTTTGCGAGACCTTACCCGCAAAACTGTGTACCTCTTGACCCCTCACGTAAAAACAACAGATTTCCCGTGTCTGCAATTCACGGCACACACCTGGGTCTAAAACAAAACTTGGACCACCATCGCAAAGCACCTGACCATCTTACAGCCTTGCGTTTTACAGGAGTTTCTTTTCATTCTTACGAATACGCTTTCAGTTCAAAATTGTACAGATTATAATCATCCACCATGCCTCGAGCTCCTCGCCCTAATCTCACCGTCGACACCACCCTCTGCACCACCATCCCTCGCCCCAACATCCAACTCAACATAAACACAATCAGCA
>JASZXT010000700.1:0-13486 GCA_035521555.1 Lecanoromycetidae sp. Uapishka_2 | reverse complement strand
GGAGATGTGGGCATGATATGGGAGTTCGGTGTACATAGGTGGGGAATGATTATTGTTGGAGGGCTTTATCCAATCAACTGTTCGCCCTCTAGAGAGCATCTACAAAATCGGGTCTATTGCTTGGAGTTGATGATGTCGACGACTAATGCTCTTGTTAGAAGATTCTCTCACCCATTTCTCCACAAGGCGAAGACACTTACAAGCAGGTTTCAAACTCGCACCCCCAACCAAAAATCCATCAATATCCTCCTGCTTCGCCAACTCCTTACAATTCTTCTCACTCACGCTCCCCCCATAAATAATCCTCGTCTTCTCCGCCGCCTCCTTCGACACCACCTCCCCCAACCACTTCCTAATCGCCGCATGCACTTCCTGCGCCTGTTCCGTCGACGCCACCTTCCCCGTCCCAATAGCCCACACAGGCTCATACGCCACAACAATCCTCGACCAATCCTTCGTCTTATCCGCAACAGCTTTCAACTGCGTGGTCACCACATCAATAGTCTTATCCGCTTCGCGCTGCTCGAGGGTTTCGCCACAGCAGAGAATGACACCCAGCCCGCCATCCAGCGCCGCAGCGGTCTTGCTGGCGATGAATTGATCATCTTCTTTTAGGATTACCCTTCGCTCCGAGTGTCCGCATAGCGCCCATCCGATTTTGCTGTCGCTCAACTGCTCGGCGCTGATTTCGCCTGTGAAGGCGCCGTTGGGCTTGTCGAAGACGTTTTGGGAGCAGACTTCGATTTCGGATTTGAGGTGCTCGCGGACGAGGAGGAGGAAGAGGCCGGGGGGTGCGATTACGACTTCTGTTGGTGGGATATCTATTTAGCAATCGTCGGGGTATTGGGGATGACGGGAATAGTATGGCTCTATGGTATCTAATATGTGTAGGGAGGGGAAGGTGGAGAGCGAACCGGTCTTGGGATCTAGAGGAGCGCTGTTGAGATTGTGGACTATGTCTGTGATGGACTTGATTGTGCCGTTCCTATGAGAAGATTAGCTAAATCAACTGAAGACCAATTCGAGATGAGGAAGGGGAAGGAAGCTGGAGGATGCATACATTTTGAAGTTACCGCCGACGAAGAACTGGCGCGCCATGGTTGCGGTTGAGTACTTCACAAATAAATCCTAGGTATATCGATGTCTAGGATGAAGAGGACCGTTGTAACATAGGTAATGCGGCGGTCGATCAGAGCTTGTGGTAAAATAGAGTATGGAGTAAGAATAATTTGTTTTACTGTAGTGGGGCAGGCGGGATCTTCAGTGGGGTGTTTTCCTCTGCAGGTCTCGACAGAGAACTTTCATTTGTAGAGGCCTGCAACCCTTATTGATCATTGAACATGATGGGACAAAGTTAGCAGGATAATCAAACGTTCTACTTATGTTACATTCATGATGGGTAGCGAAGGAAGGCCCCCGTCAAGCGATCTCACAGGTTCTTTTTACAACGACAATTACCTCCAACTGCATCGACCTTATGAAGTACTCGTACATGGATATTGCTGTGGAAGCCTGGTTTCTCAAGAGAGCATCATGATACGTTATTGCCTAAATCCGCCTTGACCACAAAAATAATAGCACTCCTACCACTGCTAAGCCTGCAACAATGCTTCCCCTGCATCGTGCCTCTGCCTCAACCCTCTCTTCTTCCGTCTCCCACCTCTTGTATCTGAGGTCTTCTCGGTCATCATTCCGCCTTAGTGACTGCTGTACAGAGGTAACAAATGGTGGGCAAATACGGTCCATGCTTCTCTTGTTATGGGATGGAGAGCTATAACTTTGCCAGCCACGATCCTCCATATATGGATTAGGTTCGTAAGGATCATAGCTTTGCCAGCCATACATAGATGGAGTAGGTCCGTAAGGATCTGTGGAGTGACCCAAACACCGCCCCCCGAATTGTATCAAAGCCGTCAGGTCAACATTCACGTTCAAGGTGCTTGACGGACGCGGTGGGATATTCTCATCTGAACGGTAACAAGCCTTCGGTCGAAGCTGTCTCTTAATTATCACCCGTATGACTTTTACCTGCGGTTGTCTCCTCTCCATTGCCCGTTGATTGATGATCGGAGAAGCAGGCAAACGATCAGATCGAGGGTCGTTCATCTGTCGTTTCGATCGAATGCTTCGTAGGCGTTTGGTCAAAGCTAAGAGAGGCGAGTGCATATTCAAATTGACTATTATCTTGAGCCATTCGACTTTCGAGTAAGTGCTTCACCTGCATTTGAAAATCATGGCCCATCTCGCTTAAACTCATTGAGTTAATGTTTGTTGGAATCACCGTCCGTCCAGTTTTCTCCCATGTTCCCACATGCTCAGGACGAGATCGCTCCTGGATGAACAGATACTCTTCATAGTGTACAATTCCTGTGCTGGCAACGTCCACTGAGGTACCGGCCATGATACCTTCGTCGCTACTGGAGGCTTTTTCGTGGAATGAGGTTGTACTCCGACGAGTGACAGGGGCCGATCCCAGCGAAGGCTGAAGTTGCCAGTCAGTGGGATACATGATTTAATCAGTCGTAAGCATACAATGTGTAAGAAAAGAACTTCTTGGCTCAAGTATGTATCTTGGCTGGGTAAGACGGCTACCGTCAGACATCTGCTCCTTAACAGCGTACCTTCACCAAGCAATCCTCTAAGATTCAAAATTCGAGCACTTTTATAGGCAAGGACCAAAACCCAATGCAACCAACACCACTCTTCAAACAAGGCAACCAGTCAGACCCTCTCTCCCTGCAAACGCTCCAGCCTGGTCCAGTCCGCCAATCTAGCAACACCACCATCCCATGGTCCAAGCTACACCGAGATAACCCCTGGACAAGGCAAACACCCCTCGGAGCACTCATATTGGCTGCTCTACCTACTTCCAGCCACCACCCTTGAACCTACGCCCGATTGAAGTACACACTGAAAGGTAACTCGCATCTTCACCTATCGTCAATTACCGAGGCCCCACCTCATGTTTGAAAGTTAGTGATACTAAAATGCGAATTTTCTGCAGAAGCTAGATGAGGGAAATATTGGTGGACGTTATATACTGGGGCGTTGATGGGCTTGGTTTTGTAGGTCTTCCGCCTCGCTCCTGGTTCCTAGGCATGAGTAATAATCTTTTTCGGATTAGGATATGAGATTGGAATTCCTGTCTAAATGCTACGTTCAATTCTCAGAGGTTTTGCTCTTGATGGGAGTGGCTGCGGATGGGTAAGCGTTCTCGTGGAGGATGGGGGTTTCGTCCTTACAACGGCGGTGTGTATCATCGAAAATATTCTCCATGGTAAAGACTCCCAGCCTTAGGTTTACAAAAAGACCCTATTGTTGGGGAAGTTTTCCTTTTCCACTGAGGGTTGGTTGAGTCTGTCTAGGTGATTTCGTGATGGTTTCTCTTTTGATCGTGATAATCGTGGGGTTGAAATGCTACAGCATCTGATGGACACAAGCTACGAAACATGTATCGTTTTAGCTGCGACTGGAGAGGAAATGGATTGATGAGCAGTCGACATTCACGATGAAAGGGTAGAATCTGAAAACAATTGATTCATTTCAAGCAGCGATGTCATGAAGTAGGTATCATACAGGCCGTTGCTCATTGACAATTACCACCCCCCGCTTTCACTAAGAAAACACAGCATTAGATCTTTTCGCGTCAAGACATGGTGTCAAACCCCCTGGTATCATACTTAAAGAAAAGGCCAATCCCAAACGCAGGCAGCAAACCCAGCCAGAGCTTTGCGATAGAAAGAAAACAACATCGGCCAGAAAGAACATCTCAGTGGGAAGAAAATCTATATATAACGGTCACCATAGCGTGGTCCCGGGGCGCCGCGCGACGGAAACATTGGCTCTCTCCCCATACCCTCTCTAGGCCTCTCGTCCCGGTCGTTGAAGAAGACATTCGGTCGTCGTTGCGGTTGGGGAACATACTCCCTCTGCAGGGGTTCTTCATCATCGTAATAGACCTTGGGCATTCTCGCCGTCGCTCGCTCCTTCCACACACTTTCCTGAATCATCTTCCTCTCCTCCTGCCTCTTCACTTCGTCCCAGACTCGCTCTTGAATACGAGCCTCCTTTTCTTTCTTCTCCAATGCCTTGTTGACTAGTCTTCGAACTATGAGCTCTTCGTCTTCGCTATCGGACTCGTGAGAGTAGCGATCAGCATTAAAGGCTCTATTGGAGATCTTCTTGGGATAGGCTGGCCCACGGCGTCCTGAGGTAGCGCTCCTTTGGTCGTAGTCGATAGAGACGTTATCGTCGTAGCTCTGACCACGTCGATGAGAGGGTCTTTGTCCACTATAGCTTGATCGGGAATCGCGGAATCTGCGGGAGCCATTGCCAGGCGTGATAATAATATCTTCGTCTGCGTGGTATGGATGAATAGTGCGACCTGACGAGACGGGAGAGAGATCACGAGGCTTGTATTGACGAGCATCTCTTTCATGCTGTCGATAGCTTTTTGGTCGAGACTCATGAGTGTGGCTGCCAGCTCTATGGTTGCGAGTATCGATGAAGTACTCTCTATCCTTTTTGGAGCTGCGTCCACCGCTGGAAACACTCGTAGGAAAGGTATCTGCGCTGAACCTTGACGATGCATCACTGTTATCTGAAGGTGCGGAAGACACAGAGGAGCTTCGGTGCTTCTTATGAGATTTGTGCGAGTCAGTCTTAGAATGTTTGGATTTATGATCTTTGGACTGCTTTTTTCTGTGATCGATGTCGAAGTCATCGGAATCATCTTCAAGGTTGTCCCAAGACGGGGAGGACTCATGAGAGCCACCCTTCTTCTTGTCATGCTTGTGTGAGCTAGGCTTTGATCCTTTCTTATGGCTATCATGGACTTTCTTGCTTTTGTTCTTGCGATCGAAAAGCCCCTCATCCTCGGAGCAGATTTCGATTACTTCATCAAAGAATGACGAGTCCCCAGGCGAATGGGGACGATTTGTCTGAGATCCGTGTGGGCCAATTGGAAATATATTTGGGTCATTGCCCTTCTTGCTTTTATCATCTCCCTTCATGCCTCTGTCCCGATGGACGTGTTCGTCGGAGCCTCGGCCGGGAAAGACGTGGGGCCCTTTCGGCTCGCCATGATGTTGTTGTCCACCATTGGGGGCACCTTGCTGCTTGGGCGGAAGCCTATCCTGGAAGATTTGTACTCCAGGATGACCCCCATTATTTCGAGGTTGTTGAGGGTGTGACTGATGAGGTTGTGACTGATGAGGGTGTGACTGATGAGGGTGCGACTGTTGAAGGGGAGTCTGATGAACCTGCGGTTGATGAACCTGGCCAGGAAAGAAAGCTCCTTGGGTTGGCAGACCTTGATGAGGGCCTTTGAAGCCGCCTTGAGCTGGTCTCTGGGGTCTGCGCAAAGCCTCCAGATCGACAACCTCGCTCACCATATTGGGTGGAGGTAGGCTGTAATTCATGGATGGATTGAAGCGGAATTCGGGGCGGAGCTGTCGTTTGACAATCACGTGCATTGCTGATGTCTCCTCGTTCTTGCCACGTGTGTCCCGCTTGAGTGAGGCGAGCACATAATGGAAAGTAGGATCATCCCTTGCCATTCGACTCTTAAGAAGCTCTTCGACTTGTAGTCGCTTGTTGCCCTTCATCTCAGGAGCCCTGAGTTGCTGGCTTGGCGGCTTGGACTGCTTCCTTACTTGCTCGGCCAGCTCGCTCGGCTTCGTCGGTATGAGTGTCTTCCTGCTTCTCGCCCATATTTCCTTCTGTCCAGGATACTGAGCTGGTTCTTTGGTGAAGGTGTACTCTTCGTAAGTGACTGGTCCATTGCTGGAAGAGTGGTTGTGAACGAGCACAGGGCGATCCCGATGCGGCTGTTCCGTGTAGACGACATTGTGTTTGTTGTGGCCTGCGAACCCAGATCCGACTTCCATGCGTTCGAATCGCTCTCCTAGACTCGCCATGTCGGCGTGCACCCTTGGTGGAGGAAAGGGTGCTGTCGGAGGAGTGTGATATTGAGTCATGGTATCCCTTGTCGTTCTCTGCAAATGAAGGCGTTGAAGTTTCGATGGGCCTCTGTGTGCCTGGAACAAGGATAAAGAGTCAGGTGAGGGTGAAGGAAGGATGGTAGAGAAGATTGAGGCGGTGCCGGCAGCCTTTTTACTTATGTAGAATCGAGGTCTGTTCTAAACTTCCCTGTCAAGGTTAGGGAAATAAGGCAACAATGCCCTTGTTTGTAATAGCAATCGGGCTGTTGCAATCAGGCGAAGCATTAGCGTGGGAAGAGTTTTGAAATTCGAGGTGGGTTGCCTGATTATATGCTGGGATGTGAGACGAAAGAGGGTGTGCAGCTTGCCTAGCTCTGATGGATACTAGGCTGCGCCCGAGTGATAGAGCATTCTTTCGTTCGATCAAGGATGTAGGTCACAATGTTGATGTAGATGATGGTTCTGGAATGATTTTTCTTTTCGTGTACAATTCCGTAGGGTAGATGGTAAATAGGGCGAGGTCCAAGGTACCCCTCCAGTTATCGTGGCTTCGCGTGCATGAAATCCTGCGCCCGTGACTCGCTCCAAGCCCACTGGGGCGAAGCGGACAGGAAGGCTGCATGAAGCCAGCGGTTAGCTCGCCAGCCATGAGCTGGCCTTTTCAATCAGACGACACGTATCTTTTTAGTGACCAATTGGTTGACAATGTCACAATGGAGATTTTTGATGAGTTGGCGGCAACGCGCTCCAAAGCTCCAGACGCTGCATCTATGTTTTGCAGGATGATGTGCACACCACTGCACACCATTGATGGGAGCTTGCACATCACCCAATGCAAAGTTGGCAGTAGTAGAAAGCGTCTAGTGAGCCTTTCAAGAGCTAAGATATCCTACAAATGCCAATGTGTCAAACGTACCTCATGTTTCTCGACATGGCAGGACCTAAACAACCTCGAACAACCAGCACTGCGGGGCGCTTTCTTCGGTGTCGCAGAAAAACTCCCATTGGCGAATAACATCCCACACGGTGAAGATGACCACACCCATCTTCAAAGCAACAATTGGATCGTTTAAGTATCTTGAGCTTCCTCTAACCTGTTCCATAGAATCGGTAACGAAGACATCTGAATGGGGCGTGGCGAAGTAGGCATCCTTCCGTGGGGCGCGACGACTGTAACGAGGCGTTGCAAGGCAATTGTCTGGACGCCCGGCTGCAAGGCAGAATCACTTAATGGGGGCCCCTTCCTGTTCCTTCGGGGTCCGAGATGGGGGTCTACCCACGTTTCTGCATTGTGATTCCGGGACCAAGCAATGTGGTTGTAGAGGCAAGGTTTGAGACAGAGGAGGATGAGTGGCGCTAACCGAAACCTTTGATAGGCGAGATTGGCCTGAGGCAATCCTGGCTTTGATATGACCTTCGTTTTACGATGCTTCGGCTATGCTTCAGATAGGTAAGTTGAGTGGCTACCCGTTGCAGTCTTCTCGTTGTTGGTTGATGATTACAATCTCATGGTTCACAATACCAAACAGCTCTTCCAGAAACGACTGTGCCTAAAATGGATTGGCGCTCTGATTCCTGGCCAAAAGGCAAAGGGCTCAGCCTCGAGATTCGTTTCATCAGGGAAGTTTCATGCTGTTAGATAGTGGGCAAGAATGAAAAGGCCCCCAAAATGGATGGAGTCTAGATCCAGAACACCATTATGGACACCGTGGTGACTACGACGTTCTTGCGTGTCAGGAAAATCTAATGGATCTGAAGCAGGCAACGTATCATTATCAAAAGTCCATGTCCTCGACTTGACGCTCAGATTAGACTTCTATGTGCCACACTGTAAGACCAACATGAGCAGAGCAATAGGTTTGATAGAGACCTTCTTTATATAGATGAAGCACGTGCATAGAAGATGTACAAATGATCCAGTACATATGCCAATCTCACCCTGTAGATATGAAGGTATATAAGTTGAGCGACTAGCTGATATCAAAGATATCTAAAGCTAAACCCAGATTGAATATTCTGCGTGAGGTATATTGTAACATGCAGGACTGGGGCACAGAAAACCAATGTGGCATGTTATACAAATTGAAGATCGAGAAGCGTCAAGGCATACGCTTAGCAAAGACATACATCTCAATAGTAACTTGTACGGGGTATATCCATGAATGATATACAAGCATTTTACGTAACGTACGATGAGCTTGTAAGAGGCAAGGAGAATGGTGTTCAATAATCAGGATTGAAGATGCATGAATTGAGTTTTGTTGCTAGCTAGGAAGTATTACACAAGGGAACAACCTCCATCTCAACACCAGTCGAAAAATCAGCAGCGACCAAAGCCATCAGTCATCGTCCCGCATGGCAGGTGTCGGACGTCAAGCATGGCAAGCCGCAGTAATTGTTAAGACAGGTAGTCGAAAAAACTGCATCGGACAAATTGACTGACGAACATAAGAAACCTCTGCCCTTTTTTGATCACACTTCCACTTTCCCCCCACTTCCACCATGCCATTACGATTTATCCCCGGAAGTGTATCGTTCGCGATAGTGGTATCATGAAACAAACGCAGCCAAATTTTCCAGGTGAGCAAGGGATGGGTATCTATGCGTTGCCGCTCAGGACAGGGTTGTTCATGCCGAGGGTGGTGCGGCCAGTTTGACCACCGCCGATGTTACCATCGGGGAAGCCACCGTTCGGTGCCCCCGAGGAACCCTTCAAGGCATATGAGTCAGACCCAGTGGTATCGAAGGCTTGGTTGACTTGGTTGCTGAAGCCGGATGAACCGTTGGTGGTGTTACCATAGCTCTGGCCTTGTCCGTAGTTTTGACCTTGGCCGTAGCTCTGATCTTGTCCGTACCCCTGGTCGACTCTTGGCTCGGCTTGGCCAAAGGTGGACTGACCAGCCTCTAGATTTTGGGGACCTCTGACACCTCCCTTGGAGGAGCCGTGTGGCTTCCTGTTAACAGGAGAGATACGCGGCAGGTTCGATGTCTCAGCAGCAGAGCCGATACCGAAGATAGGTGACTCCCATTTGTCACCCTTGGCAGCGAGTGCCTTGTATTCGGTAGCCTTGGTCGAGATACCACCTGGTAGCTTGATCTGAGGGAAGATCGAATCCATCTGGGTCATGGCAACGTTGGCCTTCTTGTCGGATGCGACATCCTGAGCCTTCTGTTGCTTCTGGGTCAAGGTCGTCTGTGCAGCAGTGACATAACGGCTATAAATGTTTGGCGCGTTCTCTGGGTCATTTTGAGCGGCTCTGCCAGCACGCTCTGCCTCTTGATAGATCTCATAAGCTTTTCCATCGGCGTTGTGGACTTGGTCCTTGATCAACTTCTCAAGAACCTTGCCAACTGCGGGTCGGAGAACAGCAAACATCAAAGGCCTGAAGAGATTGAAGAGAGTCTTGTGCTTAGATTGCTTGAGCTTGATGGTGAGACTCTTAATGTCAACAGTGACGGTGTTGATCTTGAAGAAGTGCTGACGGTCAGACTTGTCAGCAGTCTCCATAGCAATCTTGAAGCTGAAGCCCGAGCCACCCATGAAGATGTCCATGACACCAGTGTCTTTGAGAGATGGGAAACCAGTCTTCTTGTGGACGTAGTAGCTAACGTCCTTCAAGTCCATCTGCACACCAGAGACAGAGACCATGACCTTGTTCTTGTTTTTGCTAGTGACGGTTTTACGTCCCCAGCGGAAGTAGTTATCGCTGCCAAATTCGAAGGAGTTGGGTGCAAGGTTGTCACTCTCAATGACTAAGTTCTCAATGATTGCATCGATCATTGGGTCACTGTACTCAATTCGGGGAACTGGCACATAGCGCACGCTCTCAAAGACACCGGGGATGATGACATTGCTGAGATCCTTGACAAGGTGGGGTTTGAATGTTGGCTTGCCATTCTGATCGTTGCCAAGGTCGTTGAAGAGCTTCTGCATAGATGCAGCAAAGCGCTTGTTCTGCGCATCTTCATCAAACTGTTGGCCAAAGAACTTGAACTCATCGAGCACATGGTTGGTGTGGTCCTTGTAGCGGTCCTTGAGCAGGAAGTTGCCCTTATCAGAAAGGTCGTTCCACTCCTGGGTAGCATTGTCGGTCATGATGAAACCACTCTCCTTCAAGCACTTGCGGACATATCGATCGATACTCTTGAACCATCCCTTCAACTCGGGATCACGGTCGGCGTCACGGTAGACTTGGTTGATCGAGTCGATAAGATCATCAGCGGAGGTGGAATTGGCAAATCGCTCGAGGAGAGTCTTGATAGAGGTCAGCATTCCGCTGTTCTCATTCATGAAACCTATGACGAACCTTTAAGTCAGTCTCAGCGGATGTGAGCGCGGTATCGGCATGTGCACCTTTCACAGTTCCAGCACCCTGTTGAGACAGGTTCTTGCTGTGTCCTCCGTATTCTTCAGCAAGGGATAGAAGGGTCTCAATAGCTTGCTGGTCTGGCACCATGTTAGTGAGTATCCACTTCATAAAACACATTCAACTCACAATCGGAGTGACCCTGGATCTCAACAATCATCTTCTTCAAGCGGAAGATCGTCTGGTCACGTCGCTCTTTTGGAATCTTCTGCCTCGCATAGTTCTGAGCCCGATCGCGGGTGTTGCGAGCCTTATCCTTAGTTTCATCTGGGATATTGGCGGATGCGGTGTTCATCAGTTTGTCCTTCGCCTGGTAAGCACCAGCCTGAGGATCCATCCCGGAGTCGGTGCCCTGATCGCGAGCCTCAGCCTCTCGCATGGCGGCATCGGCTGGGTCGCGGGAACCTGACGGGTGAGCAGCTTGAGTGGCATCACCGGCAGCGTTCTGCAAGTCGTTACGAGACATCGGCTTTTGCTTGTTGTATTGGTCCTTGGCTTGAGCTTTGAGATTGGCTGGAGACAAGTTGGGCACATCGTGCCAAGTGTTGTCGTCGGCTGGCTCATCGATCTGATTCAACTGATCATCTGATGGGTTGATCTTTGTTGCTGTCTTCTGAGCTGCGTCGCCAGCAATGTCCCGGAGCAGGACGGATGCATCACTCACTAGATAACCGGTTAGGGGAGATCAAATACCTGCTTAAAGGGTACAACTCACATAGTTTCCGAAATTGACCATTTGATATAACGAGCGTGCCCAAGGTTCTTAGACCTTCGAGCGCTTGGTTACCGTGTTGTTGCGCCGTACCCTTGTCAATGGGAGCGCCCGGGAGCTTGGCTTGTCCACCTCCAACTTGACCAGTCTGATAGATGAAGTCCTGGAGCAAGTTGCCCTCGTTCTTTGTAAGAAGGAGGATTTTGGCTTGTTCGATTACATGACGGAGGTCTTGAACGAGATGACGGCCTTCTTCTGAAAGCTTGGGTGATGGGCTTGCGAGAGGCTTCGAGGCGATGGCCGAGTTCAGAGCGACATCGATTTGCTTGTTCTGTAGATACAGCGATTAGCTTTGATAATGCTGATGGAGATGATATCTGGTAACTTACTGATGGTACCTTGCCATTGGCGAAGGCTGTGGTGGATAGCGAGTCAGCATGAATCTTTTACTGAGGTCACGTTTCCCCAACAAACGCATGCAACCCGCGGGGTGCGCAATTTGGCTTTGCAGGAAGGCCACATCAATGATGATACAAAACAGACATACCAGAATAAATGCCGTACAGCTGAAGCTTCTGGTTAACATCAGCTTCCTTTTGCTTGACGTTCGTCGGACGGTTGACGGTCGTCATGCTTGGCAGTACTGTGTTGCTGCGATTGCAACAACGGGTATCAAAGGTGAATTAAGTAATGTACTGATTAAAGAGGTCTTCTGGATCTATGCCAGTAAGACTTGGATGGAATGCAAGTAAGATTGAAGATGGGAATTCTGGGTTGTGGATGATGGGGGATGGAAGAGGATGGAAGTTATGGAGTGTTAGGAGTGTGAAGATGAAGTTGCGCGGTGGAGGGAAAACTGGGAACGCGCCAAAACCAATCGTAATCTTATTTTCGTATGGGGCAGAGGGCAACTCGCTCCAAAACGTCACTCTGACTTTCTCCTATTGGTCCCTTTGTCGAAATTAGACTACATTTACGGAGTACTCCTTCCCTCTTCCCTAATCCCCTTATGAACTCATCCCCTTTCTGAACTTTGGCGTCAGGAAGGGGTTTCAGTTATTCTCGAATCTCGGCTCAGCCAGTCGAGCCAGTCTCCCAGTCTACGTCATCAAAAGAAGTTGGGGGATGGGCCGAAGGTCATAAGCAGAAGCTCGCGTTGGATCGCGGCATCTGTCCAGCAGAGAAGTGTGTCACATTATTTACTGAACCTTCATTGCCACTGTGCAGTAGTCCTACTTGTCCCTTCTAACCCTCTGCCTACTGGCCGGTGGCACGTAGTCAGGTTCAACTAGCTACAGGGCCGGCTGTAGACAGCGTTTGAAGGGTCCTTTTAGGCGTTATTGATTGACTGTTGATCGAGATCTCTGGGCCAAGCGGGCTACGTCATTTTCATCCATTCCTCTCCGTCAGATGTTTACTTCGTATTTGCTTGGCACCTCAGCCACGCAGATAGCATCTCGTCCAACGCCACACTGAAAAGTCCGGATGAACGATCCGCATGATATACAGTGGTTCCATCTAACATGCGGAAAATAATGTCATGTTGTACTTCAGAAGTGGCGTACCGTGTTTAGAAAGGAATAGTTGGTAGCAGTGTATGAGAAGCATTGGCTGCCACTAATCCACTTGTCTAGTATTGGTCTGGGGCTAGAATTAAGCGACGATTCATGCACGTGACCCACGCGATTAGTTTTACGGTTTGAGAACAGGTCTTTATCAAGGGGCACATTAAGTATGGAATGGTTTTGGCTCAACAAGGCTGAATACTTCAGTAGTACTGACAATGATAATTCCATGAGGTTTTGGATCTAACGTGCCAATTGATAGCCTAGAAAGCATCGGAAATATCAAGCTTCTTTCATCTTTGTGAATATAGGAATCCGGACCTATCTCCGTTGCTGTCAAGGCTATGGTGTTGTGACCTGATCTGATTGGATGAGTAGGACGACATCTGTTTTATGGCCATCTCAAATTTTACTCCGACTGCAACCAACACTTGCGATAACTTGGTTGAATATATCTGCGATGCGGTGGTAAGTGTAATTTGGACGTGTGGCACTCCCTGCCTCATACTTTATGATGAACACAGAATATCATTATTTCTATTGGATTTTGCATGGGATCCGGCTTAGCAACGAGAACTTAGCACGCAAGATCGCACCATCATATATTTGAGATTCTGGAAATATTTGAGTGAAGTGCTGCTACCTATTGGACTGGTCATTGAGGCATATATCCCACCTCAAGAAGCAGGATGTGCAGATTCCTAGTAAGACGCCTCCCAGCTCAGCAATCCCCTAATACACTTCTTTCAAAAGTTGACACAAATCAGGTCTACAAAGGCAAAGATGAGATCCTCCTCTCCAAACTCATCCTCGAACCCCAACATTCAATCCTCACCCAATCCTACGACTCTCGCCTTCGACTGGTACAGCACTCTACGCTCTTATCCCCCACCCATTCTC
>JASZXT010000698.1:0-13533 GCA_035521555.1 Lecanoromycetidae sp. Uapishka_2 | reverse complement strand
CCTCCGCTACTGTTCTCGCGCTTGATGGCTGGCTGGGTTGGAGGTGGGGCGGCGGGGGAAACGGTGGGAATTGGACGCTGGGGCTTGGCTATTTGTTTCGTGCGGATGCGATCGGAGTGTTTGAAAAGAAGTTTTCCTTTTCCGACTTTGGTGCATTTCCAGTAGCGAGGGTATTTGAGGGCGACGATGAGTTTGGTTTCGGGGGTGTAGAGTAGATCGCAGATTTCGAGGAGGTCGCCCATTCGGTGAAGGGAGAGGGTTGGGGAGGTGATGGCGTTCCAGAGTTCGGTTTTGAGGACTTCGTTGGAGGAGAGTTCGTCTTTGAGGGCGTTGAGGGCGCCGAGGATGGTTTTTTTGCGAGCGAGGTCGAGTTGACGCGCTTCGGTTGAGGATTCTTGCTCGATGGTCAAGCCTCCAGCGGCGTCGGGCTGAGTGGCCTGGACAGGTGCAAGGTGTTCGCCTATGGCGATGGAGCCGAGGGTGCGGTTGAATATTTCAAGAAGATTATTTCGGATATATGGTGAGGGGTCGGTACTGAGAACGAAAAGAAACCAACGGAGGATAGCGTCCGTTTTGAATGCGCCCAAGGTCATCAAATTAGAAAAAGCGCTGAGGCGGAGATACGGCGATGTGCCGTCGGCGGTGTATTGGAGGTAGTCAGCAGGTTCGTGCTTGATACTACCTGCTTTACTGAGGATTTTCTTGCAATCAAGGGCGGTAGTTGAGAGGACGTTGTGGTACGAGGGAATCCATTCATCCATCCGGCGATATCTATCAATCTCTTCAAGGCAGGAGTTGTGGAAGTGATCATCGTCTCCACCGTCATCATGGTCGAAATCGTCAAATGTAATTGTTCTCGGCGGAGGCCTCACCGCTAATGCTTCAGCTAATGCTTTCATGAGAGTCGCTAAGTAGTGGCAGTCCGAGAACTAGATGTGATTAGAGAACATGAAGGTTCCGGTACGCTTCACTACTCACCTCATTGTTTGAATTGTCGTTAAACTTCAGCTTTTCAAATAGGAACGTTCTCACAGAGAGAGGACTTTTTCCACTGGCGTCACGAATTTTAGCTATAGCTTGAATGATCGCGCATTGTATCTTATAAGAAGTCCTATTGGAGAAATCGTTGGACCGTGTCATTGGCGAATCATCGTAGCAGAAGAACGTCTGGAAGGTCTTCTCGAGATGGAATTGGCCTATCCAATCATGCTCATACTTGGCATTCTTCGCGAGGATTTCTGCTGCAGCTGTGCGGACGCCGTGGAAATATCGCTCGTCCACCAGCGTTTTGACAAGCTCTGTTGAGACCAGTGGATGGGACTGCACGGCGGCCATAAATTGCAAGGACTGAGCATCATCAGCATCAGCATCAGCATACCTTTGTGAAAGACTCAATTACCTCAAACTGAGCTACCACGTCTCGATCCTGGCGTAATTGCGACACAAACATGTATGCAGGCATTTGTACCGTCATCTTGCAAATCCATTCGAAGTCTGCATCCATTCGAATCCACTCATATGATTCCCCACTCATTTTGTCTTCATCGTCTTTGCTCCACGTTGCTAGTCTCCACGCCGCTTCCTCCTCCGCTGTATCCAATACATCACCAAGGCAATTGATAAGTGGCTCGTCACCACCACCTCCTTCAAACTCTACGTTGTTGGTGGCAGTAGTCCTCTCCTTTTGGCGTCGACTACGTTTCAATCGCTTGTACTTGGTAATGTATGGAATGTCTACCGTCTGCTTGGCTTGACTAATATCGATGATGTGCTCATACGGTGTTCCATCGGCCTCATGAATTCTTATTGTCATAGGACCCTGTGCGACGGTGATAAGTCTATTTTCAAGGTGCGATTCTCTATCTCGTACGTACCGTGAACGCAGGCTGAATACTCCCTGCCCAAACCTCGTTCTGCTCTTCTTTGACGTCTCGCATGAAAGTTGAGCTCTCCAAATCTCGGTCCTTAGTATTCTCCGCTTGATACTGTGTGATCAACATCTCTACCGTAAGCTTCTTCTTGTTGAATTTTTGCGTGACGCGAAATTTGGGGCAGCCTGCACCCTCAATCCATTGTGTGTAAAAAGACTCTAGCTTTATGTGGCCATGTTTTTCGCATTGCCTAATGAAAACTTGAGTGTCGATGGCACCGTTTGGAAGGTCACCCACTTTGGCCATGAGGCAGACCTTGAAAATGATCCGGGAAAGACCTGTTGAACCACCAGCTTTTGCCAGTCTCCGGTCCAAGATAAACAACACCAGTGGGGCCTTAAGCTCGAGGAATTCACGCTCCGAAGGGTCAAGGTTCATCCACATTCCTGTATCTAATAGTGATGGACGATCGACGTCAAGTTCAACTACTCGATCGGCTGCCTTATTTTGTTTGTAGCGGTATTCATTATTCCCCGATAATTTCTTCAAGAAAATGTCGGTCATATAATACGCCATGCCTACAACGACCCAGTAATCAGAAGACTCCTTAGGGATGATATTGATCCCCATCCATTGCACGGCAAGAGCGTGTATCATTTGACGAGTGACCCTGTCCAGTGGTTCTATTATGTCCTCTGCAAAAAGTAGACGGTTGCTGCATATTGACAACGAGCCCGTATCCAGGATGTCCGAGTGAACATCATCAACAAAACAAAGCTTATAATCCGAAAATGGATAGGACCCATACGTCGTGGTGAAATCATCCACGGCCTTGGGATTTTTAGCCTTGCGCAAGACAAGCATAGATAAGACAGATTTACCTTTGCGACTGGTAGGCAGGTGTTCTTGACTTCGTCGGCTCTCCCAGGCAGGCAAAAGCCATGGACAGGCACGGCGTTTTGTCCAAGTCTCTCATCTTCATCACTCTCGCGAAATTGTGCTAGATCCACGTGCTCGAACGGTCCGATGGCGAAGCCGACGTGCTGTACCGATATAGGTGTAGTGCATATAAAGGACGTAGTCTTTTTGGACGGGTCTCGAGGGTCAACGATCTAGAAGAATTAGCCAACATCGGCCTGACCCACTTTTCATCTCACCTCATCAGTAGTGTCCCCTGTGCAGATAACAGCCAGATCTAGTGCCAGGTCTTCATCACTGAATTCGTTTGCTTTCTCATACTTATTCGAACCGCGGTGGTGGCCATTCAACCCGTTCGGCAAGCCACTGGGTCCATTCATATGCTGCTGCGCGTGCGAAGTCCGCAGGGCATCTCCAATGGTCTTCTGACACTTGATCGATATTTCCCATGTACAACGCGCATACAGATCATCAGTACAGGGAAAAAGGCAACAGGCCGTGCCCGGAGTCAACGAGTTTGAGGAGAACGCGTGAGGGTAGCGAAGGTCTCCTTCTTCCCAACCAACAAATTGCATGCCATCACGTATGTGATCTACTACGTATTCTATAGTAACAATAATCGGGGTGAAACGAGCCGTTGGCTCAATTGCGGTACGAGAACTCTGTGCAGGATCCACCGCAGAGTTCAACCCATCCAAAGAATCTCTCTTGCTGCTTGCAGTCGTTTTCGACAGCAGGATGTTCTGCGCCTCCTCTGAGATCGAGTCCAGCTCGTCTATCCTGAAGTTCTTGGCCAGAGTAATCACCAGCTCTTCCTCTGGGGGATCTTTCAATTGATCCTCAACCTTCTGTTGCAACATATGGTATTGATGAACTCCGGCCTTCCATGGTAATTTTGCGCGCCTGTATGGGTCTAACCATGTACTGCTAGAAGGAGGCTTCCCATTCACAGCGAGGCGCGAGATGCGACATTGTCGGCCGTTTAAACGTATGGCTTTGAGATCTCGAGAGTGAGGGTTGACCGTGATCTCTGTTCGCCCCTTCAAACTCCGATTTGGAAGGTCTATGTCGAGCTCGACTTTCTGATGCGAAATAGAGAAACCTAACTCTGATGTTTGGGAATTTAGCGATTCAGCAATGGGCGCCATGATCGCTTGTTGACTGCTATAGGGGGCATAGGAGGATTTAAGGCCAATAGCCTTCAGTGATTTAGAGGTGACCTTGTTTCATTGTTTTTCGACTCATGCTACCAGCGCAGAGAGTCTGGGCGAGTGCAACATTTCTTGATAAGAGGACGAGATGGCGTAGGTCGGGACTGGAGAAGTGCTATGATATGGACAAGCAGATCAATGAAACCCCAGTCGGTGGTGTTGCACAGCGTCGACGCTTCAATACTGCCAAGAAAATATTCACTCTAGCTACCCGGATCTGCAGATGCCCCGCGTCGAGACCTCATCTACATCACTCCGCGCGGTTCCCCGCAATCTCATTGTACCCGTGCCTGCTGTCGACGAGAGCGACGTACATTGTGACTAAATTTATGGGTACACAGACCGTGGATTTTGAAAGATACTTGATCCCTCTGGCTTGAACTAAACCAGTCGCTACGATTCGTTGTCTGAAAGCCAGATACGACAGATACTTAGCAAGTCTAGCAGCTGTTCTGATCAACTGAAACCTACGAACTGTCAAGATGGCACTTGCACCGAAGTTCGCAGGACAGGCCTATTCATCGGGCGTTACTCCCAAAACAGTCCACACGATCGAATTGTACCTCGACTATGTCTGTCCGTTCAGCGCCAAGATGTTCAACACTCTTTACAAAAATGTGCTCCCCAATATTCCGAAGAAGTACCCTTCGAAGGTACAGTTCCTCTTCAGACAGCAAATTCAGCCATGGCATCCGTCGTCCACGCTTGTGCACGAGGCGGGTGCAGCGGTGCTACGCCTCTCGCCCGACAAATTTTGGACATTCAGCGCCGCGCTGTTTGAACAACAGAAAGAATTCTTTGATGTGAATGTAGTTCACGAGGTGAGGAACGATACATACAAAAGGCTTGCGAAGATCGCTGCGAGCGTGGGGTTGGATGAGAAAAAGGTGTTTGACCTACTTAAGGTCTCAGAAAAAGCCAGCGAAGACGGCAGTCTTAACGTTGGCAATCAAGTGACCGACGACGTTAAATTGATGGTCAAGGCCAATAGACGCACAGGTGTTCATGTGACTCCGACGGTCTTGTTCAACGGGATTGAGGAAGGTAGCATTTCGAGCAGCTTCACGGGTGATCAGTGGGAGGAGTGGCTAGACAAGAATGTCAAATGAGGCGATGTACTGTCACAAATCATGGATGAAGCTGTCTCTCGAGCAAAAGCGATTCAGCATCTGGCTTTGCTCTTCCTATCTGTTTATCGTCCATAGAGCGCTAGATACAGAAGGGTGTCAAACTTGGAATTTCTCGTCTGTCCGCCCCATCTTGCCGTCAACGCCCAATTATACCCTATTTACATTCCAATTTGAGAAATACTATGCTCCATTGAGGCATGTCGTCGTTCGCTGAGATGCAGAAGTACTGAAACACGCCAATTACAATCATGTCGAATCCGGGAATCATTGCTAGCGAGAGGAAGCACCGTTAATGTGGTCAATGTTGAGCTTGTGGCTGGAAGTTGATCGGTCGTCTACTCGAACGGTATTAGTAAGAGTGATGATGTGGGAGTGACTGGGATGCCTACTTGAAAAGCAAAATGTGGGGCTCTGGCTCATGGACTTCATAATGCTCCCATCCCAGACTCTACGACGCCGAATTAGTACATCCAGACATAATCTGTACCACTGGTCATGTACACACCTGTGTAATACCAATTCCCCTCCATTCCTCCTCCCATAGCAGCTTTAATGTCCCCTTCGATGGATCGAAATAATCCTTTGGTATCTTCTTCAACATCTCTTTTGGTAGCTGGACATGCCGAAATTCGTACTCATCGTCAGAGTATCTGCAGCGTCTCAACAATATGTAGCTTTGCTTGTGTTCCATGCATACGTACCGTGATGAGTAGTGTATCGACTCTACGAATTCCTCGAGGCGATCTCGCTCAGCCTCTGTAAGCATCCTAGGCTGTTTGTTCCGTCTGTCGTGGTCCATCGCAGCCATGTCGCCGAAAGCTGTCTATTCCGTTCTCTCGGAAGCAAAGCGTCTCTGGGAGGTCCAAACACGCCCCACAGCTTCTGGAGCTAAGGTGCAGAGTTGGGCAAGCTCGACGAATAGTGAAACCAGAACACGTAAGAATGATATGCGCTGTGCCCACAAAGTTACGTGGCACTCGGAGAGGTAAGGGTCCTGCACGTAGAGCAAGGCAAGCACAAGACAATACTAGGAAGGAGCGCTGGAGCAAAGTAAGTCCTGGAAGGCGCGGGTTTTCGGATCGAGTTTGTGATATCGGAGCCTGAAAGCTTTTCAGCGAATAAGGCAAGCAAGTGTAAAGAAGTTTGGTGGGTGTGGAAATGGGCGACTTGTGGAGTAAACAAAGGCAATCGGCTGCCTTTGCGGTTTGACAATTTTTAGCGGGGCAAAAGCTTTGCCAAGCCTTTAACCATTTACGTCCCAGCGCCTCCAAATTGGCCTGGACAGAATGGTGGGCAGCCTCCATACGTTGAGTTGAAGTCTACAAGTTGAGCTGAATCGCGTCCTATGATCGCAGTCAATCTGGGTCTGACGAGTAGATTGTCACCGAGATTGTCATTCATGAACTGATAAGTTGTGATCGCGTCCAAGCCCACATTGCCTCGCGCATCCCCAACCAATTCCAAGAACATCATCATTGAAGATTCGACCCCTTGCTCCTACGTATTGGGTGCTGACGCATTGAGGTGGAACCAAGAGGATATCGCCATAGGTGCTTCGGTGGTAGGAGTCCACGGTGTCTGACCGCGAAAATTACGATCTGCCCGCCGCCCTCAGAGGCCATCTGCGACCGCCCAACTTCGACCATGAGTTCCAAGCGCAAAGCCGCTCTGGTATCAGCGGAAGGAGCAGGCGAGAGTTTACAGTCTCCACCGGGAAAGCGAAGAAGAACAGTGGTATGTGTATAGCTCTAATTCATGCATCGTCGTTTGAGATTATGGTGTATTGTGTGTGGTGATAAGGACGAGGGGTTGGGGCAGGAAGAAGTTCAACAAGCATGGTCATTGCCTTTCGCTAGGGCCTTTGAGGCTTGGGAACCTCACTTCTGCAACTGCTTTTTCGCGCTATTTGACCTTCACTCAACCACCTATTATACCCTACAGTTGCGGATTAAATCACCGACATGGCTAACAAACATCTCTTCGAAGGCTCCCCCCGAAGAGACCCCAGAGGGCACTACGACGACCGGTCTTGCCTTTATAGAAACACTCAGAAATGCTCGCGACAAACAGTAGGTTACAACACTCGCCTGCGCACTGCGTTTACTGAGAGCAGTCACTGATCAGTCCTTCTTTTAGGAACTGGCCCATAGCCACCCACTTCCTCACTTTACCTGACAGGGTGGGATATCTGCAACTCCTAATATCTACAGGCAGTAGCTAAAATGAGTAAACTCACAGAAGAAGATCCCTGAATACTACCAGAGGATAGGTCTTCCCATGGCCCTCGATGTCATTGAGGTGTGTTGCGCTCTACCCATCTTGTGCCAATGGACCCAGCCTTGTGTATCCACCTTTGCACCCAAGATTTCAATTCACCGGCTTTCGTTGATCATATAGCTTACTTTACATTTCTCCAGGGCAAATTGAACCGCCATGAATATCCTACTATGACTACTCTCGAGGGTGACCTCAGACGTATGATAGCTAACGCGAAATCGTTTAATGAGAAGAAGTCCCAAGTCTTCTCAGATTCAGAAAAGATTCGGAAAATTCTTTCAAGATACATGGAAGAGAATAATCCGGCCTACAGCAACCCAGAATATTCAGCATATACTACCCCAGTCCCCGAAAACTGGCTGGAGAAGCTGCAAGAGCGAAATGGGGTGAAGGAGGATAATGTGGAGGCTAAGGAAGATCCAGGAGATGAGCCTAAACCGACAGGCAGACGTACACGCCTAGTCACACACGTAGGATCGTCATCAGCAGCAAATGACCGTAGGGCAAGCTCGACACCAGCGGTCCAGGACGCTGAAGGTGCTTACGAAAGCTTTGAAGGGAATACCTTCCAGCAAGCGCAAGAGAAGATCATGACTGAAATGATCAATTTTACGGATGATCAGTACGTTCGCAAGGATGTTTCATAAATATTGTTACTGAATGCATACTAGGGACCAAGTCATATTTGTGCCTTTCATTCATCTTCCTTCGCGGACTCTGGTAGATTACTACAAGGTCATCAGGCGTCCTGTATCTCTCAAGAGCGCGCAAAAAGCAGTGAAGGGTATCAAAGGCAGAGAACCCCCGACAGGCACGACTTTTTTGAAAAGCTGGCAAGCATTTGAGGAGGAGGTCAGCAAGATCTGGCAGAATGCACGGACGTACAACGAAGACGGTAGTGACATATCTGAACTGGCTGGCGAGCTGGAGGTGAATTACTCGAGATCCACCACAGAGTTCAAAGCTGATATAAAACCAGGAATACTTCCACAAGCGTCTCAGCGAGGCAAAGCGTTCTGTCGCAGAACCTCCGCAGCCACGAGTAAAGCTCAGGATGCCAGCAAAGTCTCCAGAACCATCGAAGATCACGTTAAAGTTTGGTGGACAGAAAGCAACCGGCACTGCTCCAATGTCAATAGACAACGAAGCCCTCAAGCGTCAACAGGACCTTGTTCGAGCTGGTTCAAATGGTCATAGACCAAGCTCAGGTAATACAAATTCTTCATTGCTGGTATTCTTGCATACTCACAGAATGGACTAGGGGCTCCGTCTCTCCAACGGGTTGGGTCTGATCATGCTATCGATGGCCTAAAAGCCGAGGCGACAAACGGGCTGTCGCCAGCTCTAAACGCGATACAAATGAACGGTACGAACGATGCAAGGCAAAGCCCCAGTGCTGCGAACATGCACATGCCTCCACCTATGAGCCTACCTGGGCGGCCGGCTAGTGGTAGCCCCCATCCGCAAGTTCTCACGAATGGGGCTGGCCCTACAAGTCATGTCGCCGCCACGCCCTTCAACTCACGGCTCAGACAGCCAGGGAAGGGTATGAATTGACCTTCGATATTTACGCTACTCAAGCTAATTTGATCAGATATCTCGGATGCGCTGATTACGAACCTCAACATCTCGACTCACCAGGGTCTGAACATTAAGGACCATCTCAGCCTTGACATTCCTGCATCCCCCACCCGAACCCAGCACTCTGTCACTATTACAGTTCCGTACACGCACTATTTTCTGCGTGTGGTGCCAACCTTGTCTACGAGTCTTATGCATCGTCCGAGCAAGACAATCGTCTCATGTGGGAGTAACAGACTAGTCCAAATCCCTCAAGCGGGCGAGCCTGATCCAAGGCGTCCGGTCCACGAGACACGTATCGTCCCTGGAGTGAATTCTATCGATGTCGAAGTCATCGCGGGTCCACCAAGAGGTGCACCAAAGGTTGGGTCAGGTCAGGAAATCGAATATGAGAAATTCACCGTTTTTGTCCATTTGCAGAGAGCGTGAGGGCTAGCATAGGCGCAGCTTTGAGTTAACTAGTGGTACATATCTTTTCTCGGGCAGATATGATGGTATTACGGATGGAGTAAAATGGCGACGAATACCCCTGGGTGTACTGGGAAGGTCTGTTCGAGCAGGCGCATGACTACCAGTATCCTACCTAAGCCTCGAGTAGACGAAGGACATGGCAATTGAAAGGACACCGCGTGAAATCTGCTGTATATGTCGTTGTGAATAGTTCCAATTTCAAGTGTTGTGAACGAGCTGCTCTCGCTGCGAGGCTGCTATCAATATTACGCTAGTGCTAGTTGCGGGTAGCATCGTCGCCCACGAAATTTTTGAAGATCGCGAATTATTTCCTTGAGCTCCTTCTTCCTCCGAACAGCCTCACTGTCTCCAGCCTTTAATACTGAACGACATACCACCCTACAACGAGCTCATAACATGGCGGAAGAAGTGTATGAAGGCGCTATTGGCATTGACTTGGGTAAGTATAGCTAAGACCACGGGCACCTTGGACCTTGCTAACATCCGCTACCTAGGTACCACTTACTCATGCGTTGCCAATTACGAAGGAACCAATGTCGAAATCAGTAAGTACTGAGGCCTTTGGTTGCTCCCAACTTCGATGCTGAGCTTGCGTCTCTTCAGTTGCCAATGAACAGGGAAGCTTTACGACGCCTTCATTCGTCTCCTTCACAGATGAGGAGCGATTGATTGGCGAATCAGCAAAGAATCAGGCTGCTATGAACCCGGCAAATACGATTTTCGACATCAAGTAACACTAAGCATCTAAGTACATTCCTAAAGGCCTTGGCTGACAGACTCTCCAGGCGGCTTATCGGACGGAGGTTCGACGACCCCACAGTTAAGAAGGATATCGAGTCTTGGCCATTCAAGGTCACCGATCAAGGCGGCAGCCCAATGGTTCAGGTCGAATACCTAAAAGAAACCAAAACCTTCTCGCCGCAGGAGATATCATCCATGGTTCTCATGAAGGTATACTCGCCACCATTACCTTAACTCTAGTCTTAGCTGACAACAACACAGATGAAAGAAGTTGCCGAGACAAAGCTTGGGAAAAAAGTCAAGAAGGCTGTCATTACCGTCCCCGCCTACTTCAACGATAACCAGCGTCAAGCTACCAAAGATGCAGGAGCCATTGCAGATCTCCAAGTCTTGCGAATCATAAACGAGCCTACTGCGGCCGCTATTGCCTATGGTCTGGGTTCTGGAAAGTCTGAGAAGGAGAGGAATGTTTTGATCTACGACCTTGGTGGAGGAACTTTCGATGTTTCTCTCCTACATATCCAGGGTGGCGTCTTCACTGTCAAGGCTACTGCTGGTGATACGCATCTGGGTGGTCAAGACTTTGATACTAACCTACTCGAACACTTCAAGAAGGAATTCCAGAGAAAGACAAAGAAGGACATGTCCAAAGATTCTCGCGCACTTCGACGTCTAAGAACCGCCTGCGAGCGGGCCAAGCGAACCCTGTCCAATGGTACGCAAACCACCGTAGAGATTGACTCGCTTTTCGAAGGCGAGGATTTCAACGCCAACATCACTCGTGCTCGTTTCGAGGATTTGAACGCCAAAGCATTCAACGGCACAATTGACCCTGTACAGCAAGTGCTGAAAGATGCAAACCTTGACAAAAGCAAGGTCGACGAGATCGTGCTTGTGGGCGGTTCTACTCGTATTCCCAGGATACAAAAGCTTCTTAGCGATTTCTTCGATGGCAAGAAGCTTGAGAAGAGTATCAACCCTGATGAGGCTGTTGCCTATGGTGCTGCTGTTCAAGCTGGAATTCTGTCGGGAAAGGCAACCTCTGCCGATACAGCTGATCTGCTCCTTCTAGATGTCGTCCCGCTCTCCTTGGGTGTTGCCATGGAAGGTAATATCTTTGCCCCGGTTGTGCCTCGCGGTTGTACGGTACCGTGCCTGCGCAAAAGGTAAGTCGCACTTTTATCAATTTTATTCTTCCCTTTTTTGCCCTCGCCTTACATTCCATTCGCGATATGTCGGGTAAGAGCACTTGCCATCGCAATTGCCGTTGCCAGGATGGAAAGAGCTCCAGATCGATCCAGGACTGGCCACCTCAAGATGTCTTTACCTTCAGGTCTGCTACATTGCAAGAACCACACGCACGATGGCGTTCCCGGCCTCCACCATACTCAAGCTCCTGGTCTATCTCACCTGGGTCTGCCTCCCGCAGCCTGTAGACAAACACAGCCTCATCAAATTATCCTTCTTTGACCATGCCGTCTTGTCCGAGACTTGCTCTGCTGCATCTTTGGCGAACGTGAAAGTATCGAGGATGTACTACTGCGATGTCTGTGAACTTGAATGCGGCAAGAAGTGCCAGTTAGAAAGACGCAATACCTCCCGTCGTCACTTGGCAAAAGTCAAGAAGGCCAAGTCGGGTGTTGTCAACAAATCTCATTGCGACGTCTGCTCTTATGCTTGTAACTACCCGTCCAACCTGGAACAGCACAAACTCCGGAAGCGTCATCTCCAGAGGGTGGCCGAAGCCTCGACCTAAACAAGGTCCTTGTTTCCTCCCCATATTGGGATTCTGATCGGCATCTCACTAGCACCAGGAGCAAGGACTATGGCATTTCTCAGCTCACTATTCCAGGATTCCTTCGGCCATTTCATTAACACCAGGACCAGACTCTATTGCACTCCTTCCATCATTTTGAAATTTTCATCTGCATTTCATTAGCCACTATGAGCAGATTCTAACATATTCAATAGAACCTTTACCACAGTCGTCGATTCACAGCAGACTGGTGAGCCTTTTCCATCTCATTGTATCCACTCCCTATACATGTCTTCCATAGCTCCTGAGATAGATGCAAATGGCACTACTGACCGCGAAATGGCGTACAGTTCAATTCCCTGTGTTCCAGGGCGAACGTGTCAACTGTGAAGATAATACCTCTCTTGGAGAATTCACCCTTGCACCAATACCACCAATGAAGGCCGGTGACGCGGTTCTCGAGGTTGTTTTCGAGGTCGATGTCAACGGTATTCTCAAGGTCACTGCCACTGAGAAAACATCTGGGAGGAGCGCCAACATTACCATCTCTAACTCTGTTGGCAAGCTGTCATCGAGTGAAATTGAAAACATGATTAGCGGTATACTACTTTCAAGACCCTATGGGATGATGTCAGACTGACAGCGTTTCAGATGCAGCTAAATTTAAGAGTACCGATGATGCCTTTAGCAAAAAATTCGAAGCCCGGCAACAACTGGAGTCTTACATCTCCCGCGTCGAAGAAATCACTTCAGACCCCACAATGTCCTTGAAGCTCAAGCGTGGCACAAAGGAAAAGATCGAAACCGCTCTCAGCGACGCCATGGCTCAGCTTGAGATTGAAGACTCTAACTCTGACGACCTAAAGAAAAAGGAATTAGCACTGAAGAGGTTGGTGACCAAGGCTATGTCAACGCGCTAAGTGCAGACTTTTGCCTCTGGTTGACAGAGAGAGTGGAGGCTTAAGCCGTACCTTGACCATGATATCCACGATGTGTTCCGGCGGAGCTTTGGTATCCTATTATAGTGCTCAAAAGTTCGGCGCAGCCACATTGCTGGATAACCCTTTCTGTTCTGCATGCACATGTTACTATTTGATAGTCTAGAGGATATCTTGATCTCATAGATTCGTTATTACGCTGGGCTCTAGCTAGATTGAATAGAATGGATCCAACATTCCAAAACGATGTACCGTCTGTAACTGCGATCCTGTGCGTTTCTCCGTTAGAGACGTAAGGTAATACTGGATGAGCATGGGTAGCCTTGTGAAAGCTGGCCCTAACGCTAAACTCTAAGTAGAAAATCTGTAGCTAGATTGCCCCGAACTCTCGACGATATCTCCACCATCAATGCCGTCCAAACTACCCACCAAACTCCTCGAGACAATCCCAGGCGCCTACACACGCTTATTGCTCCAACGCAGGTCGCTCTCACGATGCGCTCACTGTAGCACCGCCCTACTCCACATCCCTCCCAATCCTCCCACCCCCAGAAAAACATCTCGATCCTTCTCCACCACCTCTCCCGTCGCAAAAAAGAACTTGCGAGACGGCAAAAAAGAATCCAAACGCACCGTCGA
>JASZXT010000697.1:252-13617 GCA_035521555.1 Lecanoromycetidae sp. Uapishka_2 | reverse complement strand
AGTGCTTGGCAAATTGGATGCCTCAAAAGTTTTCATTTTATTTTAGTGATCATTCCGGCTTGGAAATGTATCGTGCAAGGCGTACAAAAGCAAAAACTATGCATGCAATGGTGGAGTTTGGAGGAAGAACACTCGTGGGGAGCACATGGCAAACATGTCCAATTGTTGGGTATGCCGTGGGTAAGAACGCGATATGTACTATCATCTTATCTCACTTCCTCAATGTTATTCACCTTATCTTCGACCAAGAACTGCCCCAAGGAGTAGAGCGCCCCATATTACTAGTCTTCTTTATAAGGCTTGCTGAGTGCAAGCGAACGCTCGCTGTAGCCTGCCAGCCAAACGCCCGTAGCAGCATCGATGCCCTATTCTACAAGCCTCAAGAACCATAGATAACCGTACCGATTCAGAATCGAATAGCTTGGATTATGTGTTTATTGTCGACTAAACTATATGTGTTGGGTATCTAAAAATGAGCAACAAAGCAAGATCCGGTTTGAATCATCGCCGCCAAAATACGCTAGGCAAGATAAATATGGCTAGCTGTAGACACTGAGCCCATTCGAAGCAAAGAAGTGCAAGCTTGAAGCGGGTAAGATATCAGCTGTATTAGTCGCCAGTAAGGTCCACCGTCTCGACAACTCCCAGACCGCGAGATCTTTTACGTGGGTGTTCATTCTCTTTATCTTCCAATTCACGCTTCATTTTTGTTCTTACACCCGAGCCCTCACGCTTTACATTGCTATTGCCTTCGAGGGCGGCAAGCTCAGCCTATTTGTGTTATAGTTTGTTCACATCGAAGGGTTGGGATAAAGACTGACCCGTAGTGCTCGGACCCTTGCTTCGCGTTTATTCGCCTCGGCGGAGGTCTCTGGCTCGGGAGATGGCGTGCGTGGTATGCACCCAAGCATTTGTAGAGTATCTAGATCCGTGATGAGCTTTGATGATGGCACAGTGGGTAGGTTCAAGCTCACTTCTTGATCGGTAGAAGATATTATAGATCAGCGGCTCACCATCTACGCCTTTTAACGCTTCCGCATCATACTCTTGAGGAGGTGGTGCGGTCGAAAGAGTGCTGTTGGATGTCCTACGGAGTGGCCCTTCAGCGTCTGCTTTCCATTCTCCCAGGCCACAATGTTTCCATACCTAATAGAATTTTCGATCGCCTTTCCCTTCAAAATCTTCTCAGAGACTTTTGTCACTGTTTCATGGGCGTGTCTTTCACACTGAATTGGTACAGCTTTCTTGGTGCGACGGATCCTTCGAACCAGAAGCCGTATTGTTCCTAAGTTCTTGACATCATCTATTGACATACCAGCACCTGCCGTATCACCTGCGACACATGAGCAAGCCGAGGTCACTGACCACGAGCAGAGAGGTCTCACTTGTATCCAAAGCACCAAAAGAGGTATCACCTTCCTTCCATTCTTGAGTTTCGTTACAAAAGCTTTTCATGGTTGTGAAGATGTGTTCTTGAACCATTCCCCTACGCCAAACTCGACGGAGCGATTGTGCTTCATAATCGCAATAACACTCTTCTTGGCCGTCATAGTATATGGCTACTTCAACAGCATCATCAGGTCGAAGATTGCATAGATCAAATTGATTCGATAGAACGATTCTGACCTTGAAGGTGGCACCAGTGATTGCCTCAACGTATCGTTGGCGTAATCTGGGACTAGGCTCGCTGTCAGGATCGTCGTAGAGCTGTAGAGTCTTGCCCCCCGAGATCACCTGGACATTGACGCCATCAAAGCTACCCATACTGCATTCAGAGGTACGAAGACATCAATTGTCAACGGCTGAATGCTTCTTTCATGAGACGTAGTTGTGAAGCGATAAGGCTTGATTCCCACCTAGCGTGTGCTTGCCGCGTTAGCAGCTGCCGCGTGATCACGTGATAGAAGATCCAAGAGGTAGTACTCCATGACTTCCAGGGGAAGTAAAAGAACAAGTCTGTGACGCATCACTACATGTTCTCAATTGAATGTGGTACATAAATAAATTCTGTGCTACTCGGTCCTCTTCTTAGTCCGTAGACAGAAAAGAGAGAAGACCCATAAGCCGAACTCCTGGCGCTAACCGAACATGCCAGCACTATATTTACAATGCATCACAAACAGAAACCCTAGCAACTCCGTGTGTGCATGTGAGAGTTGCTCACTCTATACGAATTTTTTCACTTAGCCATAACATCAACATAGCCTCGCCCTTTCTTTGCTTTCCTGATTGTTCCTCCCTTCCTAGCCTGCGGGGCGCCTATCAGATCATCAATGTTACTTGCACCACTCATACCTGTTCCTGGTCGTGACGGCGGAGCCGACGGTGGGCCCGAAGGCGGACCTGTTGCCATCGGCATGGACACTGACCGCGTCTCGGTAGGTTGATTCTCGCTCTGATGTACGGCTGGGGACTGGCTTCGTGAGTGATTCTGAGATGGAGGACGAGAAGACTGCAGGGGAGGCTGATCCGGTCCAGTACTATTGATGGACGGTATAGCAGTCGCCATCGGAAGCGGAGGCACAGGCGGGGTAGAGGTCGTCGGTGGCCGTGGACCGCCAGCAGCACTGACAGCTCTCGAAGGGGGTCCCTTGGGTGGAGGCGGCGGTGCAGCGGCCGCTGGAGTCAAGTCAGGATTCTTTTTGTCGATCCATCTCTTCAAGTTTGCGTCATAATAGAAGGAACTTTGCTCGCCAAGTTTTGCTTTGATGGGCGCGTTAGGAGTGCCTGGAGCGACATCGACCTCCTTCTTGCTGCTAAGCCAGCCACCGAACCAGCCAGACTTCTTGCTGTTCAGTGCGGGTACGTTATCTTTTTGTGCTATTGCAAATTAGCTGAGATGCCTATATCACCAGAATCTATATAGACTTACCATCAGCTTCGGCAGCCCTCTTGAAAGCTTCTTCGGCTTCACGGTCTTTTCGCGCCTTCTCCTCCTTACGCATGGCAGCCGCTCGAGCTTCGAAGTCATCCTCGTCATCATCCATGAAGGACTTTGCTTTTCTCTTTCCTTCGACAGGAGACTCACTAGCCTGGGAAGCCACGGTGTCGTGAATTGGAGGATCATAGCTACTTATTGTCGGCGGATCGTAGGACGGAGGCTCATACGTAGATGATGGTGGCAAGTCTGCCAATGACGGCGGTTCATAGCCATCAGTTGCTCCAAAACTAGACTGAGGCTGGTACTCTTCTTGACGCTGTTGTGGCTCTAATGGCGGAGTTGGTTGATACGATTGTTGCGGGTATAAGGAGGACGAGAGATCATTTGGCGGAGCGACAGGCATGTATTCAGGCTGCGAAGGAGGGGTGGGCAAATAGCTGTCGGATCGAGGGGCATAGCTTGATGCTAAAGGCGTGGACTGGTAGGGCTCATTGTGCGAGCCTGCTGAAGATGTAGGTCTTGATTGATACTGCTGGTGCGCTAGCGCTGGCCGAAGCGAATCGCTCGTCATAGGTCTTTGAAGCTCCGATGACGACCTTCCAGGCTGTTCAAGAGACGACTTTGGAGTGTAAAGACCAGCCGGCGCATAACGAGTATTTGTCGGGTTGGCCGTGGCAGCAGATGGGCTCGTCCCAAGTCCCGGAGCAAAAGACCCGTACAGATCACTAGAAGATGGTGTGCGGCTCAAATTTGGGGAGTCGCCCGTGACGCCGGCGAAGGGGCCTGCATCTGCAGAGCCTACGTGGTGTTCGTTTGCTCTCCCAGATCCTGTGGAAGCAGCATCGCTTTCATCCCCTGCGACGTACTGATTGAATTTAGCCCATAATGAACCAGACACCTTGTCAATGCTGGGCTTGGAGATCCATGACCCAGAACTATCTCTTGGGGCTTGCCGTAGCCGATCCACAAGATTGTCCAATGCTGCCAATAACGGGTTATGGTAATAAGGCGAGCGCTTGGTTGTCGAATTCAGCGCGCTCGTTATGACCTCACAATACTGCTGTGCTTCTGACTTATGACCGTATTCGGCTAAAATCATAGCATGATACAACTTGTAGGATTGCAGGTGGGGAGACACTGTTGCTACCGAGGATGGTGAAAGTACAGTGCGCGCAAAGTCATAGACCTCTGTGAGAAGTATGCTGTCGAGATCGCGATCATAGTCGGACGGACGCTGAAGGTGATCCGCACCAAGTAGGGCGACGCTTACCTGGGGGTCATCTGGTCCACCGAACAGTGAGGGCGCCTTGGTAAACAAGAAGCAGATATGTGCTGCCTCCGTTCTGCCATAGCTAGAGAGCAACTGTCCTAAGGCTAACAGAGCTTGACCATCCTCCGGAGTCCGATTGCTTAGTACCAGCGTAAGTGTTTCTCGCCATCGATCTAGACCATCAAGTGCGTTTCTCGTGGGTCCAGTGTTCGCAGACTTACTGACCATTTGAAGGCCAGCACGGGCTGAGGGTGGGACAAGTTCGTCTACGCTTTCCCCCCAATTACCTGCAAATATTTGATATAATGCAGCTAGTGGCTCCGTATTTTCGCCAAACGTCTTGATCTCTTGCCGCACAAATTCTTGAGATACTTGCCTCCAAATGCTTTGGTCCAGAGTTGACGACAGAAGCATTGCATGAGCCCACATTCGATTATCAACAGCATGCCAGACCGCCTTTTCCCGCTCGCCCTGCAGAAGGGTTTTTCGCAATTCCTCGATGGCCTCAACGCTTACTGAGTCCGGGATATTGTTCGATCCGCTGCGCCTCGTGATACCCATGACTGTTGTATTGGAAGATTGGAAATTGGCATTCGTACTATCTCCCTGGAACGTGTCTGGCGAAAGGATAACCCTGACGGCCTTCTCCACCGACGGACTGCCATCGATCACACCATCATGCTCCACGATGACCTTGACAATTTTCCACAAAAGTATCTTCTCGTCGTGGCGCTTCCGAGGATCTGGAAGATTCACACTATAAGGCGACTCGCTTGCCCCAGAATCTAACGTAGTGATTCGTTTTTGTAGCCACTCCAGGACATCCTTCTTCTTGCCTTTCGATTTCAAAGGCCCAGGAAACGCCGCAATGTCTTCTCCGAGCGGAAGGGTACTGGCGTCTTGTAACTTGACCTCTCCAGGACTGCACTTGATCATGGGTATACTTTGTCCCGCAGCGTAGCGTGGAACTTTCTTTGGAAAAGTTGTCACGATCGATCCACCAAAGCCGAACGAAAAGATGGGACAACCTTTCCATCGTTCTAATTGATCCAATTCCCGTCCATCTGACGGCTTGATGTAATTAAGATTCTTGGAGAAAGTTCTGCCGCGTGGTCTAGATGGGCTCACAGCTTGCATACCTGTCTCAGTAGATGGTAAAGCTACTTGGTGATTGACCGAGGCAGGACGTTGATATGGTATCTGAGGGTTCGGTGGGATTCCTGGTCTATATCGCGCAGTGCCTGGTGACTGTGTTTGAGATCTTTGCGGCTGGCCATGATTCAAGACCTTTAGAGGGTTTGTTCCCACATTGTGCGACTGCTGAAAAGACGTAGAGCCTTGCAAAGGGAATTGATCAGCCTCAGGAGTATTCATCATATATGATGAATCAGAAAGTACATTGCTTAGAGGTGCATTTTGAAAAGAGTGCAAAGTTGGGTCCGATACTCGGGGCTGGGACTCGTCTGCCATGCTCGCTATACCTTGTTGTTGAATAATTGTTGGGTCTTCAATTGGTGGACCACGATGACCGTGGTTTGGATAGCTTGGAGACGTCGACCTTTGAAGCGATGGACCTTGACTATCACTTGATTGTGGGCGACGTAAGGACCCATTCGGCGCAAGATGTTGTTGACCCTGCTGTGATAGGGCGGAGTGTTGTGCAAGTGGACTTGAAGTACGAGGTTGGAAGGGCGGGCGGGATGCACCTGACGGTGACGCTGCATAGCGATTCGAGGGCGGCAAAGCATTGATAGGTTGTGGGGGAGCAGGAGAATACCGAGGATTTGTGACTGGTAAGGCTTGACGGGGAGATTTTGCCGGAGGCTCGTCGTCGTAAATGCTCATGCGCTCTGGGGGCAGAAGTTGATATGACGGCGAAGTCGCTGGCGCCGAGGAAACCGGTTGTGGTATGGAAGATCGCCCTGGTGGAACAACCTGAGAAGACACCGATGGAGCTAGAGCGGGAGGTGGTTGTGAAGTCGGTGGCAGAGCTCGACCAACGCTACTCGAAGGACGAGGCTTAGAGGAGGGCATCAATTCCTCAAAAAAGCTACCAGCGCTAGGTGTCGCTTTGGGGGCGGGAGGCCTAACATTGGCTGCTCCACCAGATCCATACGTGTTTGGGACAATGGGCAGAGGAGGCTGGGATTGTATCTGAGTTGGAGCGCCAGTAAACATACTGCTACTCCTTGGCGGAGGTAGCCGAGTCGATGCGATTTGTGCATCAGAACTTGGATGCGATTGCTGATTAGTCGCGCGCTTTCTGGGGCGTGTGACATCCATTGGAAGATCGTAAGGTGAAGTGTATCCGCCTTTGGATTTATCAGCGAAGCTCTGGGTTGATGCAGGCATATGAGGTCTGGAGGGAGACATCTCTGCTGCAAAAGGCGATTGTCCTATGTTTTGAAAGCCAGTGTGCGAGGAGAGAGGGTTTTGAGAGCCCAATGTTGAATGCAGCTGCTGCACGCCGTTATACGAAGCAAAGGGGTTGGCTTGAGGCTGGGGTGCCGCGGCCGGCATGTACCTATTTTGTGAAGATGCTGATCCTGTTGGGACATTGCCAAATCCCTGCGTTCTATCATCTCGACCATATACGGGTTCGACGATTGGAGGAGGCGAAGCCGGCTGTGGTCCCTGATCATCAGCCTGATCGTCACTTCCTTCGAGAAAACCCTCATCATCATCTCCAAAGAAGCCTGAAGGGTCCATAGAGGTTCCATCTTCCTCAAGAAGGTCATCATCAGCTAGAGCAGCCTTCCACATCTCAGCGAGATCTTCCTCTTTTGGTAATGGGCTAACCAAGTCCATCTGTTGCTCTGCGAAAATTTGAGGTTTGACAGTACTGGTAGACAGCACGTTCCCACCATCAGACGTCTTGGTGATGGAGTGTCTTTCCTCGATCGATTTGGGCTCTACGTGATTCGTGTTATGGGGCGCATAGTGCATCGAGCTCAGGACCTGAGTGGTGGACTTGCGGTTTAGAGGGTGTGGCTTGAAGGAATGTGTATCTTCCTGGACCTCGAATCCTGCTTTCTCGAAGGGTTCCGCCCCGGCCTCTTTCTCCTCGAAAGATGCTGCCTCCGTTGCATGGATGGGGCTCTGAGATCGAGTCGATTGCTCATGCTGGGGATTTGAAGGCATTAGAGGCAGACCTTCCTCATACCTCGATTCTTCGTCCACTTCTAGTGCAGAGACACTCGTCTGTATATCACGGTTGACGAAAAAGTCCTCATCTTCTTCCCCTCTAATCGATTCGAAGGGATCACGCGGCGCGAGCCCATCTCCACTAGTGGCAGAAAAAGGGTCACTGGAGTGCTCATACCCTGTTCCATTGATATTCTCATTCTCTTCCATAATGTCCTCCACCTGTGAATGTGGCAAAGAGTGAGGCGGTATCGCCAGACTGTTTCCGATGTGCGGTACAGAAGGAAATGAGTTCGTCCGACTTATGCTCCCGGGTCCCAACGTCGTAGACTCCAATTCAAAAGCCTTGTCTATCTCTTCATCATCACCAAATACACCTTCGGTGAAATCCGGCTCAGAGAGGGTGCCCGCACTTGCAATACCTTTCACATATGATGAAGTCACCTCTTCCTGAGCCTTTTCAGCGACTTGTTCGGGAGCATGTTGGAATCCTGTTAGGCCAGCACGACCTGGTCCGCTGTCTCCAGGGTCGACATTTACTTCCTCGTTTCGATCATTCTCCATGGTTTGATCGTGAGACTCCACCTTCCCAATCATGTCTATATCGACAAGAGCACCAATTTCGCCATGGTCAGAATGTTCCGATCCTTGAGCGATAGCTCTGCTCAAACCGCTATGTTCTTCCGGGGGGTCATTTACTAATCGCTCTTCATTTGTACCGACGGGATGAGCTGTAGATCTGTGAAGGGTGGCGTCTCCGTTGACATACTCGTCGGAACACGAGTGCACATCGACTTGCTCTCCATTTGCCTCTAGCTTATGCGCATTTGGTCTCAGAGCAGGATGCCATGATCCAGATCCAGATTCGTTGCCAGGGCTTCGATTCGAATGCCGAAGGTCCATTCCTTAGATCAAGATCTGTAGACATGCAATACTGTAGACGGTCAGCCATTGTCAACTCATGCAAGTTTCAATGAAGCCAAAGCGCGCCCCTTGCTAATGGTGAGCGGTCGCAACTCACACGTCATAACATCAGCGCGGGAAAACGTAAACAATGTATAGTACCAGGCATAAGGGAGAAAGAAACATCTCACACTCATTGACATAGCACTGTTGAGAAGCTCCTCATGGATGCTAAGCATTGAATCCTAGAACAGTTTGTACTGGCTCGACTGGGTTACCTAGCCCCGGTTAAACTCCGGTCACCAAAGTAAAGTGAACGACCTCAGCAAGACTGTCATCCATGAACGCGATACAATGTCCAAAGACCCTGCTTTAGCTGCTTCTGGAAACCCTACAGTGTCTTTCATACGATCTTATATGCCCTGAGTGGTCTTCTACCTAGTTACGAACTCTGCGTATTGAGCTACGACGCCCACGTCGTCCACAGGCAGAATCAATGAAACGATGGCCAGAGCTCATCAATATCACCGGCCAAATGCCCCAGACTCACCGGACGATGGCTCCGAGTCTGATACAGAGCTTGCCCTGCAAGAGTTGGATTCAGCTATCGCTGAACAACAAGAGATGTTCGACGGCTCAGGTCACGCAAAGCAAGCGCACGAGGAAACGCAGATACCTCTGAGAAATTTGCGGGTGGGCCGAACGAGGGGATTTGGTCGTCAAAGGAACATATATCAAGCTTCTCATGGAGATGAAGATGCCCAAGGACTGCTGGACGAGGACGCTGAGCCTAGAGATTCGGCAAGAAGTTCAGGCGCTGTCGAGGACGACGCCCCCCTCCTCAGTCCAGATGGCGGGCGTCGATTGGGCGTCTATGGTAATGACGGACGCCGAGGCTTTATATCGTCCCGTCTACCGTTGCCTGGCTTCACATCTGCAGCAGATGGTCCAAGTAGCCCTCCTGCAGAAGTCATGGGGGGGAGACAAAGCAATGGGGCATCACGTAACATCAGCATTGGCCAATATCCACCATCTCGGTTTCCTCCAAATGCCGTATCAAATGCCAAGTATACAGCTTGGAGTTTCTTGCCCCGAACGCTATATAACGAATTTTCTTTCTTTTTCAACATGTATTTCCTTCTCGTAGCGCTCTCTCAAATCGTACGCCCTTTGCGGATCGGTTATCTATCTACATACGTTGCACCACTGGCGTTCGTGCTGGCGATCACTTTAGGAAAGGAGGCGCTTGATGACCTTGCGCGACGAAGGAGAGATACAGAAGCAAATAAGGAAGCATATACTGTGCTTCGGTTACGAGCTCGAAGAAAGAAAACAGCAAATATGGGAAAGGGCAAAAGGCCGTTACGGTCACAGTCGAAAATTGGACATATTCACGGAGCCTCCAATGCTACTCGCCTTGATGCGATCGAGGAAGAAGAGGAAAGTCTTGGGAGGTACAGCGAGGATGCCAAACATGATGTTGAGATCGACGAAATAAATATCAAATCTCGAGATCTCAAGGTCGGTGATGTAGTCAAGTTGGGAAAGGATCAAAGAGTGCCTGCCGATCTCATTATCCTGAAAAGTTTCACTTCAGAGTCCTCCATCGCCCCAATGCCGACGCCAACAGCTCAGGCTGTGCAGCGTGAAGGTATCGATTCAATTATGGAATCTATGACAGAGCCCCCCATTACAAATAACTTGCTAATGGACGCTGAATCGGCGGCTTCAACCTCGCCTAGCAATCCCGCCCCTTCAGCCGATGGTGGAGGTGCTGGCGAAACGTTCATCAGAACCGACCAGCTTGATGGTGAGACAGACTGGAAGCTTCGCCTCGCTTCGCCGCTGACACAGTCTCTTGATGCTCGCGAATTTATGAGACTCAAGATTGTGGCTGGAAAGCCATCTAGAGAAGTCAATGACTTCGTTGGTACTGTGGAGTATTTGCCCCAGCGTGTGCACGCAAAAGCAAGTATGACCGACAGCGACGCTGACCAATCCCCCTTGGCAGCTCCTTTGACAATAGATAATACAGCCTGGGCCAATACAGTACTTGCTTCAAATGTCACTGTTCTAGCCGTGGTCGTGTATACTGGTGCGCAGACTCGGCAGGCCTTGTCAACTTCCCCGTCGCGATCAAAGGCGGGACTTCTCGAGTACGAGATCAACAATCTTACCAAGATCCTTTGCGCACTTACTTTAGCGCTATCTCTTGTCCTCGTAGCCATTAGAGGCATCGAGGGCAGACCCAACCAAGAGTGGTATGTGGCTGTGACACGCTTCCTCATACTCTTCTCCACCATTGTCCCAATTAGTTTGCGAGTCAATCTCGACATGGGGAAAACAGTCTACGCGCGTTTTATCGAGCGAGACGGTGACATCCCTGGCACTGTGGTCAGGACGAGCACGATACCTGAGGAGTTGGGTCGCATTGAGTATCTTCTGAGCGACAAAACTGGTACCCTTACGCAGAACGAGATGGACCTGAAGAAGATCCATGTTGGTACCGTCTCCTATGCCAATGAAGCTATGGATGAAGTCCGGGCCTATATACGACAGGGGTTTGCTGCCGGTGCACCGTCCGACGCGATTCAGCCAGCTCCCTTGGTCACTCCATCGTCCAATTTCCTTCCTGGCTCTACAAATACAAGGACACGTCGAGAGATAAGCTCTCGCGTTCGAGATCTAGTCCTTGCTCTTGCTCTCTGCCACAATGTTACGCCGTCTAATGAGGATGAAGACGGACATTGCGTCACGACTTATCAAGCGTCATCGCCTGATGAGATTGCTATCGTCCGATGGGCGGAAAGTGTGGGTCTTCGACTTATGCACCGTGATAGACATACTATAACTCTACAGTCAACCGATACCTCCCGAGTAGTAGTTCGGGTCAAGATTCTTGATGTTTTTCCTTTTACATCCGTCGGGAAACGCATGGGTATCATTCTGCAATTTTTGCAAGGTTCCGAGTCAACACTATCTTCGGAAGACATGCCTGCGGAAATTTGGTTCTACCAGAAAGGCGCAGACACGGTCATGACCTCGATCGTGGCTGCCAATGATTGGCTCGACGAAGAGACCGCAAACATGGCTCGGGAGGGTCTTCGGACTTTGGTTGTGGGAAGGAAGAAATTGTCAACGCAGCAATATCAAGACTTTTCCACGCGCTACAAACAAGCCTCAATGTCTTTACACAATCGAGATGCGAGCATGGTAGCCGTCATAAAGAACTGCCTTGAGCACAGTCTTGAGCTTCTTGGTGTTACTGGAGTTGAAGACAAGCTCCAAAAAGATGTCAAAACATCGTTGGAGCTCCTTCGTAATGCTGGGATCAAAATATGGATGTTAACGGGTGACAAAGTGGAGACTGCGCGATGCGTTGCTGTCTCCGCAAAGCTCGTCTCACGAACACAATACATTCATACCGTGACAAATCTTTCCGCTACGTCTGGGTCCTCTGCCGCACAAGATGCGTTATCTCTCCTCCGCTCCAAGCCGGAATCGACTGCTCTTCTAATCGATGGCGACTCTCTCTCCCACTTCCTGACTTACCATCGCCTAGATTTCATCTCTTTGGCTGTCCTCCTCCCTGCTGTCATCGCCTGCCGATGTTCACCCACTCAGAAGGCCGACATTGCCAATTTGATACGGCAGCATACTCGAAAACGTGTCCTTTGTATTGGAGATGGTGGCAATGATGTCTCCATGATTCAAGCAGCTGACGTTGGTGTTGGAATTGTTGGAAAGGAAGGGCGACAAGCTTCTCTCGCAGCTGACTTTTCCATTTCTACCTTTCATCACCTCACGAAGCTTCTTGTCTGGCATGGGCGCAACTCCTACAAGCGATCTGCAAAGCTTGCTCAGTTTGTAATACATCGTGGCTTGATTATCTCGGTTTGTCAGACATTCTACAGTATTGCTACTCAAATCGAGCCTCACGCTTTGTATCGTGACTGGCTACTTGTCGGCTATGCGACAGTATATACCATGGCACCTGTCTTCAGCCTGGTACTCGATAAGGACGTTGACGAAGGATTGGCTAATCTCTATCCTGAACTCTACAAAGAACTCACCACTGGCAAGAGTCTAAGCTACCGCACCTTCTTCATTTGGGTAGCCGTGAGCATCTACCAAGGCGGGATCATACAAGGCCTCAGCCAAATCCTTGTCGACACCAATTCCGCCCGAATGGTCAGTGTGAGCTTCACAGTATTAGTCATTAATGAGTTGATCATGGTGGCTTTCGAAATTACGACTTGGCATTGGATTATGGCGGCGTGCATAATTGGTACTGCAGCTATCTACGCGGGCAGTGTGCCGTTCCTGGGTGGATATTTTGATTTGGCATACGTATGGAGCTGGGCGTTTGCATGGAGAGTAGGGGCCATCTCTGCCATAAGCCTGATACCGCCATATTGCATTAAGGTGTTACGGAGGACGCTGAGGCCACCAAGTTATCGGAAGGTGCAGGGGCTGTAACGGGTAGCATAGCGACGGCGTTTCCAATGTATGATGGTTGATGTGTCTTCTCATTAAAGCATATTGGTAGGTTTACAGCATGTGGGTGGAGTCTTAGCCCGCTATACACTTAAGCACGGCATTATCAGAGATGCTTATCTTTTTGTTCAACAATTTGTCTCAATTTGTGAAAGCAGTAGAACTCCTAACACAACCACCTCAACATTGGACAGAGGCATCAACTGATTATATCTGGAAATAAAGCTCTCCCTTGCAACGCGCTGATAGTTCAAGGGTAGAATTCGAGCTTCCCATGCTCGAGGACCGAGTTCGAGTCTCGGTCAGCGCAGATATAACTTTTGCGGTGCTGTAATTACTTTTGCACCAACTTTTTTTGGCTTTCTGAATAGTACCAGCACATACCAAACTAATAATTATAATCTTTGCAATTAAGGAATATTATACTTTTCTACTAAAAACCAGAGGCAGATCCTGATGTGTTCTCTGGAAGGAGCCAGGAGTCAGCCCAAGCTAACGGCAGGAATTTGACCCTAACGTAGGGAGTCTCAAGAGTATCAGTATAGTCAGTTCAGACATCCAGACTATCCTCATCTCCAACCTTGGCAAAAGCTCCCCCACCATGTCCCCTCTCTCACGCAAAGACTCAGAGGCCCAAGTCCGCTCCTGGGGCTTCTCCTCCGTCTTCACC
>JASZXT010000696.1:3118-13644 GCA_035521555.1 Lecanoromycetidae sp. Uapishka_2 | reverse complement strand
CCCAATCTCCACCATCTCTCCCACCCCACTAATCCTTCTCCAAATCCTTCGGACTCGGATCCCCAATCCCATCCTCCTTAATCGCAAAAAGACAATCACTCTCCGGCAAACACGGACTATCATAAATCTTACATATCCTCGTCTCGCCCCTCCCCTTCTTCAGCGACAACCTCGTCGTCGAAGCATGTGCAATAATATTGCCCCCAATCGGTTTCTTCGGATCAGGATTAAACATCGCGCTCGGCCCGCCATCGACCTGCGCAACAACCTGATTCGTAATCACGACCGCAATACCGAACTCATCTGCAAGACGTTGCAGCGTGCGCATGAATTTCGCCAGGTGTGTTTGACGGCCAGATAGTTCGCCGCGGCCGGCGTAGTCGGTGCGGTAGAGGGAGGTGGCGCTGTCGACGATGAGGAGGGAAAAGCGTGTTTCGCACATCATGTTTGAGGCTTGGTTTAGCAGTTGGAGTTGGTGGTCGGAGTTGTATGCACGGGCGTAGGCGACGTTGTCAAGGACCTCTTCTCCGCTTAGTCCGTAGCGGTTTGCAACGCTGAGGAGGCGTACGGGGCGAAAGGTGCCCTCGGTGTCTATGTAGAGACATTTTCCCTCCCCGCCGCCCATGTCGAAGGGTAATTGGCATGTTACGGCTAGTGTGTGGCAGATTTGCGATTTTCCAGTTCTGAACTCGCCAAAGATTTCGGTGACGGAACCTGTTTCGATGCCGCCAGCTAGAAGGGTGTCCAGCTGTTTGGAGCCGGTTGTGATGGAGATAAGCTCGGATCGGCGTTGGTGCATTTCTGTAGCGGTGGTGAAGCCCATGGGGACGAGTTTAGAAGCTATCAGCGGGTATGGTCAGCCTGGTGCGGTACAATGTAATGACCGGATATTTAATATGCCTTCTGCTAGTATTTTGGTGGCCTTCTGTTCTGAAATGCCTTTGATCTGCTCCAGCACCCTCCGAGGCCTTCCAAATCGATCAGCCGATGTTCATAGTCTCTGTCATGGAAGAAGTACGTATATGCCACGGATTCGACCGTGTTGAATCCTCCTTCTACCACAAGCTTGATATCTCGAGCAGATAGACCAGCGACACCCTACAGCAGGAATCAGCCGTCGATAGATCTTAAGACCGTGACTTTTCGTACATCCAGCGCTGAGAGCGGCGTGGGTGCTCCTGGCCCTCCACCTCCGTCTCCATACGCTGATTGACTCTCGTCGGCTTCTCCTGCACTCATATTGGCGTCTGGGTACGGAGATTGACGTCGCTTGTGTTATGGATGAGAAACTTAGACTAAGTACTTAATATTGCTAGACGGCTTGCGTTAAGTCTCCTGCCCGGGGATGTCATCGGTCAAAGAGCCGTTGTGAACTGTTGTGGCAAAGACTGTTGACTCGACGTTCATTAACGCGGTTCGCGCCTGATAAAGCCAGTCGCCAGATCACGTGATCTTATCTCTCTCTGGATGTGCTCCAGGGGATAGTCAACCTTGCATTGGAATGTATGTCAAGCAATCTTTTATCTCATCTAGTAGCTATATTCACGTTCTGTTGCCACTCCCAGGACCTCCTTCGCTACGCCATCCGCTACTTATTATGCATTTGGAAGGCTTTTTGACAAACCCAACAGCTTCAAGTCTGAGATTGCAAGCCGTTTTCAATTTCTGCTCGCCAACTTCGTGTATGAATCATCGTTATGCGCCCCCTGGTTCGCGGTAGATTTGCATGTTGTTGCTTGGGAGCGACGCATCCTGAGTTCACTGAATTGTACTCCACCATGCTGGGTCGGCCGTAATCTAGAGCAAGAGAAAGCACAGACCAGACTCATGAGTCTTCAAGGGAATATGAATTAGGGCGCGTCTTCTTTTGTAATTTTCGTGACTGCCGCTTGGTACCCTCTTCCAGGTTCCCACTCCATTCCGAATTGTCGGTGCTTGGACGAGGCGCTCCTAGGGTACCAGGACGGAGGATCTCAAATCCCGAGTTGACCTTGCGGATAACCTGGGAACGTCGCAACTGTCCGTTGCCTACAAATTGCTGCAACTTCCCGGTACGATCTTGATCATACGTGTCAGTGATGTGATCCGTTATTGGAGCGTGGTGAAACCCTGAGTCATCGTCTAGACGCAAAGCGGGCATACGACCCTCTATGGGTGAGCCTTCTGGAGTGTCGAATGGGTTGTTCATTGATAAAACAGGTGAAAGAGGTCCCTGGAAGATAGTGTCTTGTACGGGACCGTAGCCAACGGTCATACCGTTGTGACGATTCCGAACAATGAGATTGCCCTTCTCGTCGACTATTGATTCATGAGAAGGTTCGAGAGGACTAACGTCGGAAAGTTCGTAGGAAACGGGCTTTTTGCCCTTCATCGGATTGTTGTATGAAGGATGAAGGAAGCTATTCGCAGAAGGTTCAGGAGGGCTTGGTCGGCTGGAGGTGTCATGGTACCCGCTACCAGACGACGCAGATGATGGTGCGTGCTGTTGGGAAGAGGCTTCTGATCCGGTTCCTTTCATAATATGTCAGCGTGATACCTGCATTGACAGATGTAGGCTGTGTTTACCTTCTGGTCGTGGGCCATTGTTACCACTCCTGACCGAGCGGCCTTCTAGAGATACAAGTGCTTCAGGATCTTCAGAACTAGAGTAGCTGCTGAACCTTAGCTGTGAGGAACGCCGAGGCTCGTAGCTGACTCGGCCACGGGATTGATGGTCAGAAGTCGGCGGTGGGTTATGTTTCCTCTTGGAAGGTCCAGCATTATCAAGAGCATTGTGTGACATGAATGGGGAACTCGTGGGGCGGTCAGTGTCAGAATACCTGTGAATAGGCTGAGGCACCTCGATGCGACTAATTTCTGAAAGTGCAGATGCGCGGTCTGGTGCGAAGTCTTTGGCGAGGATCTTTGGGCTTCCGGCCACACTGTTTGCCGGCGTGTTCGATCTTGATACCCAGACTCCATCAACCTCGATCCCGCTCTCAATCGCCCGAACACCAAAAGGGACCTCTGCACCTGGCGCATCGGCGAATCTGCCACGTCTTACGCTCTGTGAGTGCTGCATCTCCTGCTTTTGCGCTGCCTTGTTTGCGGTAGCAATCTTGATGTATGATCGAAGCTTCCAATGATTATATACAAGCCTAACACATCCGAGGAGGATGACGACGACCTATACATGTCAACTCGAGCGGTTGCATGGGACTAGATTGGGGTACGTACGATGGCAGAGCCCAAACACTAGCCATAACGATGATCAGTATCATTTTGCTTTGCTGCTGGCGTTGTTGCACTCACAAAGCAGAGCTTTTCCCATAGTTGCCACGAGTTCCAGAAGGCCGTTGGCATTGTGACCTTGCTCCTTCCTATCTGAGATTCACGGTAGGTAGACGAATACAGGACCTCACGGCATGCGAAATATGAGGGTTTTTCTTATGGACGAACGAGTACTAGACCTAGGGCGAGTTTTGAAAAGAAATTTTAGAGTGCGAAAAGAAAGTGTTGGTCTGACTGCAGTGATGTGAAGTGAAGCTCCGCCCGGGAGTAGCTCGTATTTGTGGCTCGTTAATCACGCATTACAATTTTCGTGAGGTGAGCATGTCCGAAACAATACTTCAGGTAACTTTTAAAATCTATGTTAGAGGAAGGCAAAGAATCCAAGGAGAGAAACGAGGTAGTAAACGTGGCTCTGTAGGTTTGCATGGCTCAGGTGCGGTTCCTTGCTTGTTAGTCGTAAATCTATGACACAAATATGCAGCCTTTGGATTATGACGAATTTGCTTCCAATTCACATTCTAGATTGAAGTAAGGAGTCAAACGTGGACTACTTGAACAAGAAATCTACAACTGCCTTTGGCTTCCCGGCTGTCTCAATAGGCACGTCCCAGCTGAGCTTCGCATATGCAATGCAAACGATTCAATGCAGGTCCCCACAACACGCTCATGGCATCGCGATGAATAATGCCCATTGTGTGAGACCAAAAGTTGTAATGGTCTTTGCATCGTAGCGACCCCAATAGAGATTGCCTTGGTGTTTGTTTCATTTACATTGTTTCAGGCTCTGAAACGGTAGAAAGGTGAAAGCTTTCAAAAGGTGCTACTTTCATAGTACTTTGGCGAGCCTACTGTATTACCAGCCTGATCCTGATTCCATGCTTCGGGAATGCTTCGGGAATGGCGTGTCGCTCTCCCGCTAGTGGCCTATTTATGGCATCATCGGAAGTACAGCCAAGCGTCATATCGCAACTTTTCGAAGCCACTGATCATACGAGTACTGCCGATGAATCGAATTCGACATTGTAGAGACAACTAGAGATGATACTGGAAGAGCTGTGATGATAAAGATGAAGGTAGACTGAACAAAACCCTCGGTTGCGACTTCCCATTTCTCACTCATCAGCCGTGTTCCGAGATCCCGACTTTCCGTCATAGATCTCTCTCCGCAGCACCTCTTCATCAGAACGTACTCGTAATCATTATCCTGAAGGAAATCGATAGACCATTGGCATCAATTGTTCAAGTTTGATATTATCATTGTAATTCATTAAGCATAGCTATGCCTCCATTCCGCAATCCGTTTGGCAAAAAGCCTCAGGGTGCCAATGGCACTGGTCCTATAATTGACGAGAATGTCAGACCCTCGCTCGGAGTACAAGAACATACGCCGCAGTCGAGCTATGCAGGATCAAGGGCTTCATCCTCAATGAGCATCAAGAAAAAGGAAGAGCCTAGTGAATATAAGCTCAGTGGTAAGCATCCCCAGTGGACGCGCATTCCAACAGCTTGGGGGAAAAGCTGATATGTTTGCGCAGTGGTCAATGATAGCGGTGTCTACCTCCCAGTGAGTCCTGCCAGATTAGTCTAGCTGATGATATAAGTCCAAAGAAGTTCATGATGTTCACAGCCCTCACCGCCAGAGAAGAAGAGTTTCTGGGCAAGGTCACCCACTTCTACCATGTCCTCCAATCACCGAAGCATGCTCAATGAAAATGAACCATTTTCCATCTCTCGCGAATCATTCGAGTCATATCGAAGATCATTCGTGCGTGCTCTAAACGCTTTCATCTCACTCATTGCTAAATATCCTAGGACATCTCGGCTCGTTCTCCTGTATACCCACATGAAACTACGTCGGCCCGGGGAAGTACAGATGCTAGGAAAAGCTTAGATGCACGAGGTAGTCTGGATACCCGTGGAAGTCTGGACTCGAAATTCGGCCGTCCAGGACGACCAAGCAAATCTGACTTTGAGCGACCGGAACCCACAGATGAAGAAGCCTTCGAAGACGTGGGTTTGAACGATGAAATAAGACAAGTACCAAAGAAGAAGGGGATCTTTGCGCGTTTCGGTGACAATTCCGAGCTACCGTCAACTACTGGGGATGCACCTCGACCAACCTCGAGTCACAGAGGCTTTCATTTACCCGGTAGGAAGCGTGGGCAGAGTGGACAAGGTGCCGAGCTAGGCAGTATTGATCGACCAATTGCTAACGGCAATGATGATGGGATTGTACGATGACGAGGCTAATTTGTTGGAGTATCTATCATTTGGAGGTAATAGGTAATGATATGGTATGAGGCGTTGGAGGTAAATTCACTCATCGTGTTGGAAATCATGGCGTTCATTAATTGAAGGCTCGGTCGCTACAGAAAGTCATGGCTGCTAAGTCGCTTCTAATATCTAATGATTTACATAGTGGAGCAGGCTCCAGCGAATAAACAGAGAATGTTCGCTCGTCAAGGTAGGCATGAGTTGACGAGTTTCATATCTGAATTGTCGTGACCCAAATTGGCCGCGCAACGACCCAATGAATTCAAATAGATGACAATTGAATGTATAACCTACAGTAGATCTGGAAAAATAGTCATTTGGGAAAGTTTTCCCGGGCTTGGCAAGCAGCAGTACTCGGCAACTTTTTCTTTCTTCCCTCGATTCCCCGTGGGTAGAAAATTCACAAACTAGATTAAAAGATCGCAGTCAGGACAATGGCCGGGATCAAACGCAAAATCAATTCAGACTTGAAGCCACATGCTACCCACATCGTAAAGAAATCGAAGAAGGAGCATGAGAGCCCAAAGTCATCGAAAGCCATACAGGAATTGGAGGCAGAAACAGACTCCGATCCTATAATAGAGTCTGATACTACGTCTCAGAGTGGTGATGACGATGGTGCTAGCTGGCCATCAGATGAAGATAACAAGGGACTTAACAAGTGGGACGGTGTCTCCAGCGAAGAAAAGGAGGATGATGGTGGAGCCAAGATTGCTGCGGAGGCTGCGAGTGCAGCACCTCCAAGTGCTTCTGCAAACGACGCAAATCTAAGTATGACGAGCCCCACTCTCACAAAGCTTCATGCTGAGTCCATGTCTAGCAAAATCTAGAGAAGCCCACGCAAAACAAAAGATCGAAAAGCAAGAGCGCAAAGCCGCCAGACCCAACGCAGACTCAATTGCCCGCTCGAAAAAGCTTTGGGAAAGACTACGCAGAAAATCGCATGTTCCGTTGGAAGAACGAAAAGCCCTAGTCACCGAATTGTTCGACATAATAACAGGCCGAGTGAAAGACTTTGTCTTCAAACACGATTCTGTCCGCGTCGTCCAGACAGCGCTGAAGTATGCCAACATCGATCAGAGAAAAATGGTAGCTCGGGAGCTCAAGGGTGACTACAAGACGTTGGCGGAAAGTAAATACGCCAAATTTCTGATTGGGAAGATGCTTGTGCATGGGGACGAAGAGACGAGGGATCTGGTAGTGCCAGAATTTTACGGACATGTTAGACGCTTGATGAAACATCCCGAGGCTTCTTGGATCGTGGACGATATCTATCGAGGTATTGCTACGCCGTCTCAAAAGGCCACAATTTTAAGGGAGTGGTATGGCGCGGAATATGCTTTGTTCAAGGCCAATGGCAAGGGACCGGTGTCTGCGGATCTCCAGCAGATACTCGCTGAGCACCCGGAAAAGAGGACGCCAATCATGCGGTCCTTACTTGATTTAATCAATTTGCTGGTTCAGAAGAAGACTACAGGTTTTACCATGTTGCATGACGCTATGCTCCAGTACTTCCTCAACGTTCAAAGTGGAGGTGAGGAGATGACGGAATTTATCGAGCTACTAAAAGGAGACGAAGAGGGCGATCTGCTCAAAAACCTTGCCTTTACAAAATCTGGAGCTCGGCTAGTCTGCTTGGCTTTGGCTCGTGGAAACGCGAAAGACCGAAAACAGATACTGAAGACTTACAAGGACACCAAACAGGCGCTTGCTTATGACGTCCATGGACACAAGGTCTTACTTGCTGTCTACGATGTCGTCGATGATACAGTGCATGTGTCAAAGGTTGTGTTCCCAGAGCTTGTGGGCAAAGACCTAAAATCTGAGAGCCAGTGGGAGCAGCTCCTCTCCGCTGCGATCCATCTCAACGGCCGCATAGCACTGTTATACCCCTTTTGTGGCAAAGCGAAGGCAATTCTCTCGAACGAAGACCTCAAACTTCTTGATGAGATTCACCGAATACGAACAGCAACGTCGAAGAAAGACCCAGAAATTCGACGCAGAGAGCTCGTAGCCTCACTTGCACCACCTCTTCTCTCTTTGATAACCTCACACGCGAAAGACTTGGTCTCCACCAGCTTTGGCTGCCAATTCATCACCGAAGTCCTTCTTGGATCTCTCTCTCAAGAGGGCCGGAAACCAGCCCTAAAGGCAATTGTGGCATTGGCAAATCGCAGTGAAGAGAATCAAGAGTTACTTAAGCAACCTGCAGCGGGGAGAATGCTCAAAACGCTTGTTCTTGGTGGACGCTTCAATCCGGGTTCGAAAGTGATCGAGGTCGTGAATCCACCACTGGGGTTCCATGAAGTTTTATATGAGAGGATAAAAGATGACGTTATCAGCTGGGCCGTTGGTTGTAATTCGTTCGTCGTTGTAGGATTACTTGAGGCGGAGGGTTTCTCAAAGGCTGAGGAGTTGCGGAAGATTTTGAGTAAGCCAGAGAACATACAGACTCTTCGTCAGGTTGCGGGCAAGGCTAGAGATGGGGACACGGCTGGAGCTGATGGAGTCGATGTCAAGAAAAAGAAGAAGGGTAAGGACGCAGAGGAGCTTCCGAGACCGGATGGAAACAGAGGCACGAGGCTGCTATTAGACAAATTTGATAGCAAGAAGTAAACAAGTATTCATAGCTGAATTGACTCGATTCTAGCTCTGGCGTGATGGTAATTCGAGACAATGATTTGAACCACTGCTGTCTCGGTATGCTGTACGTGCCTGGGGTGTGTTATCCATTCACTATACCTTTCTCACACAATTCAAACTCATACAACAAGACTTACGCTTTGCTGACACCTAGTTTTCAATACATGAGAGCCTCGAGAGCCAAGGCCGAAACAACCCCACCAGGAAGACTGGCCGCGCCCCACCAAAAAGACTGACATCACGGCAAGCTCTTCTACAACATTTATTTTTCCACAATCACTTTCCTTCATTGCGATTGCTCAAGCCACATTAGCGACCATGTCTCTCTCCAACAAGCTTGCAATTACCGACTGCGACCTCAAGGGCAAGAGGGTCTTGATCCGAGTAAGTACTCACTGCCTCTGGCTTCTTCTACCCTCATTTGCAGCTCTCTTCATGAGCCCCGACTCCTCGTATCACACTCAACATGGTCTCACAGTCTTGCTTCAGGTTGACTTCAACGTCCCGCTCGACTCCGACAAGAAAATCACCAATAATCAACGCATTGTTGGCGCCCTTCCTACAATAAAATATGCCACTTCACACGGCGCCAAAGCCGTGGTCCTGATGTCACATCTCGGTCGCCCAGATGGCAAACCACAGTCCAAATACAGCATGCAACCTATAGTCCCGGAACTTGAGAAATTGCTCGACAAAAAGGTGATTTTTTGCAAGGATTGCGTGGGCAAGGAGGTTGAGGAGACCGTCAATGGGGTGACCGATGGAGGCGTAGTATTATTAGAGAACTTGCGATTCCATGCGGAAGAAGAAGGAAGTTCAAAGGATTCGGAGGGAAAGAAAGTAAAGGCTGATAAAGGGAAGGTGGAGGAGTTCCGAAAAGGATTAACCGCCTTAGGGGATATTTACATCAATGATGCATTCGGGACAGCGCATAGAGCGCACAGGTATGTACAATTTCCCACAGCGAGCCCGTCAACATGTGGGCTTCGACTCGCTGACACGTCGTCAAAAGCTCTATGGTAGGTGTAGAGCTTCCACAAAAGGCATCAGGCTTCCTCATGAAGAAAGAACTCGACTATTTCGCACAAGCTCTCGAGTCACCAAAGAGACCATTCTTAGCCATTTTAGGGGGTGCGAAAGTCTCCGACAAGATTCAATTGATCGATAATCTCCTTTCCAAAGTCGACAGCCTGATAATCTGCGGTGGCATGGCATTCACATTCAAAAAGACGCTGGAGGGTATGAAGATTGGTAATTCGCTCTTCGATGAGGCAGGATCGAAAACGGTACCCCAGCTAGTCGAAAAAGCGAAGCGGAATGGTGTCAAGATCGTGCTGCCCTGCGATAATATCATTGCAGACAAATTCGACAAAGACGCCAAGACAGGCACGGCGACGGATCAAGAGGGTATACCCGATGGCTGGATGGGTTTGGATTGTGGTCCTAAGTCTATCGAGCTTTTTCAGAAAACCATCAAGGAGGCCAAGACAACGCTATGGAATGGACCACCGGGAGTATTTGAGATGGAGCCTTTTGCGAATGGTACCAAGAAGGTCATGGAGGCTGCGGTTGAGGCGGTCAAGGACGGTAATATCGTGATTGTGGGTGGGGGTGATACAGCAACGGTGGCTGCTAAGTACGGGGTTGAGGATAAGCTGAGCCATGTCTCGACAGGCGGTGGAGCGTCATTGGAGCTGCTTGAGGGGAAGGACTTGCCGGGTGTGACTGCGCTTTCGAGTAAGTAGAGGCCTTTTTAGTACAATGCCTTCGGAGGTTCTTGAACCGCTCTGATCAAAGAAGGACAAGGCGTGAAGCTTTGAGGTTGACAGATATCCAAGGGAAAAGGCCAGCGTGAATAGGCAATAGTAAGCTTCAAATGCACATAGACTTTGCCAAACAAGGAACTTCTGCCGGAAATTTTGCGAAATTCATAGGCCAAGAATCCATGGTTTGACGCAATGCTCGGTCTATTCGTCGATATGCTATGCAATCCAAACACCTTCTTATGCTCAAAATGCTTCCAAATCATCATTATTTCTGCGCTTTTACCTTCGCCAGCTCCTCCCTGCGTACCTCGTCAGTCCCCCTATCCCAGCAGCACCCCCTGAAATCCGACGGCGTAGACTTACTTCAACTGCTTGCTAAAATCCTCAGAAGTATCATCATCGTCCCAACTCTCTTCCCACAAATGCGTCGTTGCGCCTTCTGAACCCGGCGGTACTTCGCTGTCTTCTGGCGCCCAGTCTACACGTCACAAACATCAGTAATGTTCGAAGCACGAGCGAATTTGCGCTGTAGGGTTCAATCATGGGAGGGCAGCTCGAGGGAGGGAGGTCTAG
>JASZXT010000695.1:0-13647 GCA_035521555.1 Lecanoromycetidae sp. Uapishka_2 | reverse complement strand
GTTTTGGGTGGAGGGTGAGTTTGGGTTGGGGTGTGCGGCTGGCCTGTTGGAGAAGTTGAGGAGTTTGATGTTTGTGCGTGTGTTAGAGAGAGAGGGATCGTTTAGGAAGATGTCATGAGTAGATTTGATTGATGGAAGTCGAGGATAGAAAGAGGTCCATTTTATAAGTTTGAGAGATGGAGTGGCTCTCCCGGTATGGTGTATGTACTCATCACGGGCTCCGAGTAAGACAAACATTGCACATGGCCCCCACACCTTGAACCTCTTGTATGCGCTCCAAATACATCTCGACCTTCACCGGGCCCGTTAGATGAGTATAGTAAAGTTTCGTCCTGTCGATCCAATAAAATTTGATAGCTGTTACAGCTCAATGTTTGCAAGCGTATCGATTTCACCTCCTCGTAGCCTAGCAGGATGACTAGGTGGACGTGGGCCTTGGTCCCGGCCTCCAGGGCATCGACATGAAAGGTGGCGAGGGCGGTTGTAATAAGCTGATCTCATCTGGCTGACTGATGACTCGTTTTATCAACCGAAAATTTCGAAACACCCTAGTGTATCGCTGTCGCAACGCCGTTTTAAGAATGTCATTGCCGTTGTTATTTAAGAATGTCATTGCTAGACTTTGAACATCAAATCATAGGCTGAGCAAAGCAGCTCATTCGCGTTTATCAGCTACCTTGAATAATTCCACGGAAATGGCTCATGCAATACTCGAGGAGTTTCGTCACCCAAGATACCTTCTGCTCGCATGGGTGAGTAATCCTCGTTTTTGAGCTGTGGTCGAGGATTAATGTATGCTCCATGATACTAGCATGACTAGGTATAAATCTCGCAGCAGCGCCATCCAACGCTAAGTTATTTACGTTATTTCGAAGCTCCGGAACAAAAGCTGTTCGAAGGAAACCCTTGGGACTATCCAATTTTCGAGTTGGGATGAAAATATCAGTCGTCAAGTTTCCACTGACTTCGAGGCCCTTGCATGTTGATAAGCGACCATAGCAAAATTTCAATGACCAGGTGGTGTATGTCCATAGAAAGGTCTGTTTGTCGGAAGAAAAGATGAGGACCAGCGCTAATAGATTTCGAATTGATGTCAATGGGGAGTTCTTGTGGGAATGCTCGATCGATGTTGTCGCCTCAGGAAGGCATTGTGCACCTGTGGAGATAAACTGTGATGATGAAGAATCAGTCGGCGCTTTATGAAACAAAGGTGTTGTAGTCGAATGAGATATTGTTGCTAGTTCGCCGATCAAGATTTTAACGCGACATGAATTCTCCGTTCAACCTATGTAGTAATTGTTACTGTTCAATTCTAGAACCATCCCTACTACCCATATCTCTTTTCTTTCTTCTGATCTGTTTTTCAACCTCATCGACCCGCTGGGGCAGGCTTGGGAGCATACCCATTTTCGTCGCAATTGAGGCCAACTTTTTGATCCGGAATTTTTAATCCGTGGGGCTAACATATACTTGAAGGAGTAAATGATTGGATCACGGTGTATCTTGAGAAAAGTGGAGCCAAGGGAGGACGTAAGTGTTTTAAGAATGGAGCGAGCCTGTGTAGTTGCTAGTAGCAATCCACGTTGACAGACGCTGGTATGACGTTCTCATACCGGTAGTCGGAACACGTCATAGCTTCCCTCTATGTAAACGTGTCACGCAAATACAACACGTGTCAGCAGTCTTCCTTATTACAAAACGAATGTTTGAGAATGGTGGATTCGTTTCACGGCTGTGTGTAGGAAGCTTGGCAGTCAATGGGGGGCTCGTACGTCATTGTGGAATGCTGTGCAGCTGCGCAAGGCGTCCGACGTTGCGGCATGGGATCCCCAGCTGGTAGGTAGATGATCCTACGTTGGCTAGCGGCTGTGATGACTTTGACTGTGAGATCGATTTCGATTAGCGAATCCACGTGTGTACGGCGGAGCCGAAAGGGAGGAGAAAATATAACGAGTTGGAGACCAATGGGTAGGGATGAAATGTGTGTGATTAAGTAAATGGTAAAGGTTTCTCTATGAAAATTCATGTCATCGCTGTTAAGCGGTAAAGCTGTCTCCATACAAACACCAAAAGCTATGCAAAACATCAACATATTATTACTAAAAATCCCTATCTTCTATGCATCATAGGAGGCATAAGTCCTGGGGGCAAGGAGCTCCCAGTTCCCGTGCCTGGGAATCCGCCTGTCCCTGATGAGAATGGAGCTCCAGTGCCTGTAGGGAAAGGTGCTCCAGTACCTGTAGGGAAAGGTGCTCCAGTGCCTGTAGGGAAGGGTGCTCCAGTGCCTGTAGGGAAGGGTGCTCCGCTTCCAGTTGGGAACGGCGCTCCTGATCCGCTTGGGAAGGGGAAACTTGACCCGCTCGGAATAGGGAACGGGGCTGGGCCTCCTGACTGAGTAGAAAAGGGTCCCTGGCCGGGCAGACTTGTGGGTACGGAGCTGAGGGGACTCGTCGCCGAAGGTGGGACAGGGACTTCTGAATTAGGACTGCTTGATGGAAAGCTGCCTGGACTCGAGGTAGTAGGTGCGCTTCCCGATTCCACAGCGCTAGCTGTGACAGTGACGAAAATTTGAACGGTTGTGGTTTCGGTGACGGTGGAAGCTGCAGGGCAATTGCCGCCTGCGACAGGAGCACCTGTAGCTGGTGCACCGACACCTGACATAGGAATTGACCCGAAGCCACTGCCAGCTAGGCTAGTGGCAGCAGCAGCGGGTGCTGAAGCAGTACCGGCACCATTTTGACCTGAGCCACCGCCGATAGGAGAGCCGCCAGGAGAGCCTGGAACAGATGTTTGAGTCGGGGCCGACCCAAGAGTGTCGGTCAAGCCTGGGCTCGGAGCTGCGCCTGTGCTTCCTGCTGCTGAAGCTGTTGTCTCCGGACAGATTACTTGAGTCAATGTAGTGGTATCGGTGATTGTTGTTGTGTAGACGGAGGTAGTCAGAGAAGTCGAGAAGAATGTGGTTGTGCCAGAAACAGAAACAGGGCTCGAGGCGGGAACGAACGTAGCTGGAAAGTTGTTAGCAATAATTTTTGGATGAAGTATTGGCCCTAACTCACTAATTGTCTGAGTGATCGTGTTCGTGATTTCAGTGGTCGAGGTTATCGTCGAAGTAACATTGCTAGTTATTGTGATGGTGGGTGGTGCTGTAGTCGGCGGCGGACTGCCACCTGTGCCTGTGCCCGTAGGTATAAAGCCACTCCCCGTTCCCGAGCCTATTGGGAATACGCCACTGGGAGGGAAAACGCCCGAGCGAGTGTGGTGCTTGGTATGATCACCTGAGCGAGTGTGGTGTTTGGTATGATGAGGGAAACCGCTGGCTCCGCTGCCTGTTCCTGTTGGAAATATACCTCCAGTGCTATGCCTATGACCATCCTCGTGATCTTTATGGAAGACGACGGGTCCAGGTCCCAATGGTATAGGGTGTGGCATCCCCGTTGATTGATGCTTGCTCGACTCATGCCCACTCTCTTCATGTCTTGCAGCCAACCAAGGCACATGGGGGAAAGCCGAGGCCACACCCGCCAAGGTCGCTGCAATCAGTACTGTAGAGCGCATTTCGACGTTAGGAAAGAGAAAAAGGGAAGAAGAGAGGAAGAGTGTAAAGGATCCGAGGCCAAAAGAGTGTACCTGGTGAGTAGACAGAAACAAGCAAAAAAGCTTAGGAAATAAGGAGATGTTGCATACTTGTTGGTTTGTGGAAGAAAAGACGGCGAGGGAGAGGCAAAGGCTATATACCAACGCAGCACGAAGTAAGAAATAAAATATAAGGACGGTAAGGGACCCATGAGCCGCGATTCATAATGTTGGATGTGTCGCTGCGCATTGCGAATGTGGAACAAAGGTTTACGTGTGGTCAGCATACGAGCCACAGATGGAGGCAACGTCAGCTCAGCTTTGCCTCATTCGTTGTTGGCCGCCTCAAAGAAGGATGATATTGATACCAGATTGGCTGGTGGTCTTGACTGCGGTACGATATGATTCACCCAGTCAAAGTCGCATTGTTCGCGAGCCTGCAATAGCTGCCTCGAAGGGAAAAGGCTTTCGGGCTCGAGTATGGAAAATAGATGGTGGCATTGCTGCGGATAAGACGAGGTTGAACCTGTTCGCAGTTTTCGGAACTTTACCCCAGTAAGTAAAGATAACCTCTTAGGTGTTTCTATTCGAGGGAACGCATCCGAGGTACAGCTCGCTATTCCTATTTCTAACTAGCGTTGCTTATGAACGTGCCACCTTTGTTTTACATGTTTTAATCGAGGTGAAACTTCGCATCCTCAAATCCTACCCTAACTTTATGGCACGGCATGTATTTGCGATGCGTCACTACAAAGGGCAATCATTGCGCCCCTCCTCTGCCGTTTGTCTCAATGCGATTCGGAATCATTCAATTCGATGCTCAATTTGGACACGATGCTGAGTTGCGGAGAAGGCGTTGGAGGCGAACGGTTGTAATTGTTGAACACGAGCTGACAATCTTCTAATAAGGCAACAATACGGACGGCATGCTATTTGATTATATTGATTTTATCGCCGAAACATCCTTGACAAGCAGACTCAAATCAATCATGATGAAAGGCATATAGGTGAATACGAACACAGTAGTACAGTACGGTGGTATCTTAGGTTTGCAAGATTTGACTACAACACATTCGCACGTTTGGTCTTGGCCACCACCTTTGTTCAGATACTTTTTTACAAACAAGCAAAATCATGCGTCATATATTCAAGCCGATTGATTACAAAGTCTGATCTTGTCGCTCTGCTACCTACCTTCAATCTATAGTATCGAGCAAAATCAACTTACTGGGCAGCTCTTCCGAATTTGCAATCAATGACTCAGATATCTCACTGTCAACTAATCTTCTCGTAGTGGAGGCCATTCCTGATACTGATTTTCCACGGCGATACGGGGACCTGCTCGCCACAACTGGCTCCTCAGGTGCGAAGATTCAAGGGTCGCCATTCACAGTGATCGTTATTGAGAGGACTGATGGGTTGAGTGTCGAGCCCACGCTCCGCGTTCCTTGATGTCGGTTGATGTCCGCTGAGCCCTTGATGTGAGAGCCAGAAATCATCGAATGGTCTTCGGATTGGGCTGTTCGAACGAGCTGCGTCAGGTGTAGCGGTGGGGCTATAGACCGTTGGACTCAACAGCTCATCGCACTCCCAATCCGTCGTTCGGAGATTTTTGGGCGCTCTGTCTATCCCCGGTATACCGACTCTCTCGGGATCGAGGTCTTGCTCTGGGAGGTTGGAGGCAATACGAGATGGCCTTGCCTGAGTGACTGCATCCGCCACATGAATGTGCGACCCGTCGAAATTTAGCCATTCAATGTTTCGGAGATTTTGGGGGATGCTGCCTTTTCTACCAATGGAATCTTGAATGCCGTCGGTAAGATAGATGACGTCGCCACGACCCGGCGAGTCAAGGTTCTTAGCCATATTGAAGACATATGCTTCTTCCGAGTAAGTGGCACCGAGGTCTCCTTCACCTTTTGCTTCTAAGCAGCTGTCATTGTGCATAGCCTGTGCCTGAAGTTGCATCTCACCAACAGTCGTGGGACTTGCCCCTTTCATCTCTGACCATTCGCTGATCACTTCGTCGATCTGTGGGATCTTGTTACGCCATTCGTCGAGGAGTTCATCTGCCTTATTTGAAAGCTTCAGCATAATGTGAAGATTCGTGATCGTTTCTTTTGGAAGCTCCCAATTCAATTTGCCTCGAGGGGAGAGGTCTGCGGGCACAAGATGTTCATCTTCTTTCGGGAAATTGGGCTCCAGGAAAGGGTGATGGTTTGGTACAGTGGGTGTGAATGCTCTTGCGAGTCTTCGAGTGTTGTGAGCATCCGCCGAGGAATGTACGAGAGCAGGCATGTCCTAAGGAAAGTCCTGTTCTGATTTATATATATTCTTCGGAGCACTTACCTGAACTTTTCCTGAAGTTCTAGACAGGAACTTCTTGGTCTAGTTGTAAGGAGGGTCGGCTGATGAGAGACGAGTAGGAATGTTGGCCTGGATATATAAGGATCTCATGTTTGAAAGAGGTCGCATATACAATGAAGAAGCATCAAAGCCCCGCCCTTAATGGTGAACAATCGTATGGTGGCAATGAAAAGCCTCAACAATGGGACAATGGGACAATGGACCAATTGATGAAGAAACTGCTCTCCCTTCGTCAGGCATGGCAAAGAATGCCTTTGCAGTAGTGATTCAAGCAAGTTCAATGAAACCTTTGAGCTCCGCTGTCGCTGCTGGCCGCCCCAACGATATCTGATATGAGGACGTAGTCTTTTTCTCGGCCAAGATGTCAAGACCGACCTCAAAATGCGGCTACTCGTCTTCGTCCTCAGCAGAATGTCTACTCCGTCGTCAAATGTCATTTTCAATTATTTGCTCAACTGCGCAATTCATCTGTAAACAATATGAACGTAGAGAAAGGCTGGGCGAGGGACAGGAAGAACTCTCTACCTTTACCAGCCTCGTACGGAGTATGAGATACCTTGCCGTAGTTCTATTCTAGGGCAAAAGTCGTTATCCGACAACGCCACGCGTCACCAAAATAAGGAAGCTGCTACTCGTATCAAAGATCGGCAAAACAATTTATCCCTGCAGCACTTCTCCCTCTCCATCTTTTCGACCATTCCATTTCCCAATTCATCTACGCTCGCTTAGTATTCAGGCATTTTTGTGCCATTTCCACTCGTTCAGAGTCCAGTATCGCAATCAATCGATCCCAAGGAAGGTGGCCTGCGTGTACCAAGCTTTGCGGGCGATTGGTCGTAGGAAAGAGCGAAGAGGGGGTCACATAACATCTATTCGCTACTGGAGAAAGAATTGTGCATTCACTTCAGCTTTGGACAGAGGATACAGTTTTGTATTTAGTTTTTTTGCCGCCGTCGCTATCAGATATGCACGCAGACTTTCGGATCTTGTTATGCAAGTTGATCACCTTATTTGGTGTGATAAGCACTACGCATTCGTTCTACATACCAGGTAAGCTTTTCCTTACCTCCACAAAGCGCCATCATTGCGATCTATAGCCTTTGCTGATGCTTGCCCGCCCCAGGATGGTCAATCAGAAGCTATGTCGACAACGAAGCTATCCCGTTGCACGTCAATAAAGTTTACTCAGACAACACCCAATTGCAGTATGCGTACTACGATCTGCCATTCGTTTGCCCACCATCGGGCGAGAAACACGCTGGATATGCCAGTGGCCGAAGTGTCTCCCTTAATCTAGGTGAGGTGCTTCGAGGAGACCGGATCATGACTTCGGACTACGATCTTGTCATGGGTCAAGACAAGGAATGTCAATATCTTTGCAGTCATAAAACTGACCGGAAAGGCATCAGGCGCGCACAGCAGCTGATTGAAGACGGATATGTTGCCGAATGGATTGTGGACAACCTGCCAGGGGCGACGAGCTTTGTCTCAGTCGATAAGAGCCACAAGTACTATGCGGCAGGTTTCAAGATGGGATACAAAGATTTTTCGCCTGTTACAGGGAAGCCACGTTATTTTATTAACAATCATGTTACTATTGTGATACGTTGGAGGAAAGCCCCAGGACGAGCAGGGGACCACGGCGGCAAGGTCATTGTTGGATTCGAGGTCTACACAAAGAGCATTGAAGCTGGTCGCAGGGATCGCGATGGTTGTCCACAGGACGTTCATGGCGAGAATGAGGGAATGGAGCTTTACTTTGCGCCTAATAATACGCACCTTGCAAGCCAATATCCACATTCCTCGTACCTTCCAGCGGATGATGACATTGACGACGGGTCAACGATCACAATTCCATACTCCTACGCGGTGTACTTCCGTGAAGATGAAAGAGTGGAATGGTCTAAGAGATGGGATCTATATTTCAGCAACCAGGAAGGAGGCACTAGCATCCACTGGCTGGCCATCATCAATTCACTCGTCATCTGTGGTCTTCTCACAGCTGTCGTGGTGATGATTCTTGCAAAGACTGCTGTCGGCGATAGGAGAAAGAACCTCAAAGATGGCGGGCTAGAAAGTGGCAAGCCCAAGATCAAGGCGAAAAAGCCGAGAAACGGGAACCGATCCCCACGGGAGAAATCCAACGGTCTGCTCGATCAAAAGAGCGAAGTTGATGTAGACCACGATACATCCTCAGATGAAGAGTTCGTCGAGGATATCACGGGATGGAAGCTGCTTCATGGAGACGTCTTCCGCCCACCACCCTATTCTGGCTTTCTCGCGCCTTTGATCGGCTCAGGCTCCCAACTGGTCTTTATGGCCACTGGTCTACTTGTCTTGAGCACTCTCGGCGTCCTCAATCCCAGCTTCCGCGGCGGCTTCGTCAGCGTGGGCATGGGCCTCTTCGTCTTTGCTGGCATCTTTTCTGGCTATTTCTCCGCTCGTATATACAAGACCTTTAATGGCAAGGACTGGCGACGAAACACACTGATGACAGCTCTGCTTTTCCCGGGGCTCGTCTTCGCCACCATCTTCATTCTCAACCTCTTCGTCTGGGCGCAAGCCTCGAGCACAGCCCTTCCATTCGGCACCCTGATCGGTCTGATAGCCCTATGGCTGCTCATCCAACTTCCTCTGGTTTACTGCGGTAGCTGGTACGGTTTCCACCACAGCAGTGCTTACGAACATCCCACGAAAACGAACAGTATAGCACGTCAGATGCCCGAGCAACCGTGGTACACCAAAAGCATCTACAGCATCCTACTTGCAGGCCTCATACCATTCGCAGTCATATTCATCGAGCTTCTCTTCGTTTTCAGAAGTATATGGCAAGACAAGAGCGGCTATTATTACGTCTTTGGTTTCCTGAGTGTTGTCACTCTGGTATGCTTGATCACCATAATCGAAGTCACGATTGTGGCAACATACATTCAACTTTGCTCGGAGAACTACAATTGGTGGTGGCAGTCCGTTTTCATCGGCTCAGGATCCGCAATTTGGGTCTTTCTGTATTGTGTCTGGTTCTACTGGACGAAGCTACATATACAAGGCTTCGTATCAGGAATGCTGTTCTTCAGCTATAGCTTATTAGCTTGTGCGGTGTACGGGTTGATGACAGGGACTGTGGGATTCTTGTCGGCTTATGTGTTTGTGAGGAGGATATATGGGTATGTCTCGTTCTTTGCTTTCGCTCATCCACAGGCTTTATACTGACGTTACAATAGGGCCATCAAGGCGGACTAATATCCACATTCGTAACTGAAGGCGTTGGACACGGAGGGGGCGTTCTTATGGGTGTATTAGCATTTCCAGGCGTCAGAAAGAATTAGATCTCTTTCGGTAGTGCCAGTGTGTTAGCATTAGACTTGTGCTACCATAGCAGTCTTAATATAAGATACCTCTATCTGGAAGCCGCTCGAGACGAATTCATCTCTTGCGTAAAACATGTTTTCTGCGGTCACTCTGTTGACTTACAAGGCTATCGATCCGGTCTGTTGATCCTCATCTCAATTGTATGTATCCAATCGAGGTGATAGGCTCTCGCATCTGACATAGAATAGGAGCTTACACTCAAAGACTCAATCTGCTAGATACCTTCAGCAGCGCCTGTAGTCCAAATCCACATCTGCTCCCGGCTTTATAAATGAGCATGCCTGCATAGCATATCATAGCAAGAGTGGTACTATCAAGACTACCGTACAGCGTCCTACCCAAAAACAAAACATCATCCCTTTGCACTCCAAAATCATTTCTCTCCAAAGACCTGGAATCTGCGAACATCATCACTCCAAAAAGAACAAATAATCAGCAGTAGAAGAAAACACTCACATAGGACGATGGTGATGTAGGTACAAATAACTCGGAATTAATGTGATTAATGTAGTTACCAACCTGTTTATTCAATTATATATACACAATCGAGTGTGCGGCTTTTGTGGTTGTTGCGCGATTGTGGATAGGATTTTGCGGTCGTTTGGATAGATGGGTGAGGAAGGGGGGGAAGGGAGTGTGGAGGTGTGTGGAGGTTTTAGTGGGATGGATATGTATGTATGCATTGGTTGTTTTGTGATTTTTTGAATATATGTATATATTGATGGGATGGTGTGGGAGGTGGTGGTTCAAAAGGGAGAATGGTTTGGAGTGAGGAGAATCTGGTGCTAACCATTTTATAGGTATGTTGAATAACAATTGCTTTTATATCGTTTTATACGAGGTTGAAAACCAGATAGGACACAATTTCATGACCAAAAAGCTAACAGCAACACTCACTTTCTCCCCCTTTCTCCGCGGCCTTCTGTCAATGTAGTTCGTCAACATAACAATGCACTAATCTTCAGTAAATCTTCTTCACACTCCACCCCACACTCAGTACCCTCGCCCAGACGAAGAACACCAATCCAAGTCCATAGCAAGCCCCCACAAACCCAATAAGACCCGTGTAGCTCCCACCACCACCACTCAACACCTCCCCCGCAATCGGAATACCAGTCAAGCACCCAAAGCTAACCACAGTATACAGACTCGCGTAGTACCGTCCAAACACCTCAGTATTACACAACTGTCCCACACACACAGGCGTCAAGCTGATATTGCTCCCAGAGGCAAAGCCGAAGAGGAGTACGAAGATAATCAGCTGTGCGATTCCTCCACTGCCACTTTCGGGTGTGCACGTCAGCCATACACAGAGCACGGAGATCATGCAGAGGAAGACAGTTGCGATCATGGTGTTGAATCTCCCGAATCTGTCAGCCAGGTAGCCGGGTGCCCAGCGGCCGAAGAAGGACCCAGCATTCAGTATGGAAAGGAGCTGGTAGCTGAAAGCGGGCGAGATGCCGTGAGCGAGGGCGTAGCTGGAGATATAGGAGAGTGGTATGAATAAGGCCCATTCGATCATGAATACGCCTGCTGTCGTCAAGGCGAAGACTTTGTGTTTATAGATACGGAAATCAGGCCAGATGTTCTGTTTGATGTTCTTTGCAGGCTGGATCTTGGGGTTACTCCGTATAAGCAGGTTGGCGATGACAAGGAGAAAGAGGAACACGAATGCAAGGACTCGTGTTGCCCAGCGGAAGCCGACTTTGGGAAAGAGGCGTTGGAGCATGAGAGGTATGATGACTCCTGATACTGATCCACCTGTTGTTGCCAAACCGACCATTGCTGCTCGACGGCGAGAGAAGAAGTGGGCGATGGCGCCGATAGCGGGGGTAAAGATGAGGGAAGTTCCTACACCGCCCAAGATGGAGTAGGTGATGAGAAAGTGCCATAGTTCTGTAGAACAGTCAGCGTTTTGATCGTTGCACTAGAGAGGGCCACATACTTGTACTTTCTGCCACTCCCATTAATCCGGAAAAAATGCACACAGTCCCAGAAGCCACCAGCCACCGCGGACCTTTCCCATCGAAGATGGGCCCAATCTGCACACCACAGAAGAATGTGAGGAAGGCATAGAGACTGAAAATCCAGCCAATGGCAGATGGACTCTCATGGGCGAGCTGGTGGGTGCTTAGGTAGGCTTGGAATGTGCCAACGCTGTTAAGAATACCGAATGAAGCTGTCATGCCGCAGAAGGAGCCCAGAACGACAGAATAGGCTCGCAAGCCACCCTCGGGATAGGGATCATCGTCAGAATTGGATTCGTGTGGGGCTGCGGAAGTGGTTCGAGAAAGAGCTCCATTGTTGATGCTAGCAAGGTCGTTGCTGCGAATAGGGCAGGTAGTAGGGTGCTTCTCTATATCAGATGACTGCAGCTCTGACGAAGTGGTGCTTAGATTGTTCTCTGTGTGTGATGATACATGCTGGTCCGACAATTTCAATGAGTAAGCCTGCTCGTGGGCATGCGTATACCCTGGACTAATGATCTTCTCATCGCCATCTGAGGAATCGTCGTTGGAGGCCTTGTAGACAGCTGCAGGGCGGTCCGCTGTGTTTAGGAACGACGAGATTGGGTGACCTGAATTTGACGACGGCTCGATATTGGTGCAATCGATCGAAAGGTTTATGGGAGGCTTGTCTTCTCCATAGTTGTGCTCTTGGCTCATATGCCTTGACAACGACAATGTGTGGTAATTCTTGTCCCAGCTCTTATGACGATAATCCTCTCAACGACCTCTCCGCCTGAGTCGTGGACTGATCTCTACATTCAGAAGTTGAAGATAAGTAAGTGAAAGAAAGGCTATCATGCGTGTATTAATACTAGTCCAAAGCGAAGTCCCCATAGTGTAGAGGTGAAAAGTGGGGTGGGTGCACGTGGTGAATCAGAATGCAATAGCCGCTATCGGGCCTCGCCGTTCAGAGCTTGGAGCATTAACTGGGTATGGCGTGATCTGCACCAGAGATTGGTGATGAAGGCGGTGACAGTAACGATGGGCTGGGTTCCGAAGTGCTTGTTCAATGTACTACGAAGGCATGGATGTACGGGGAGAATAGCAGAGGACGAGAAAGAATTTGGGATACCAAAAAGATCAAAGGCATGCAGAAAGAAGAAAACAATCGGTGGGCTACGTGAGCAATGTTAGTCACTGCGAGATTGAGATAGGAATGCGTGTGAAGAAGTCTTTGGTTCTATCGTTGATTGTATCCTGCTCAATCCTCAATGCTGAATTTGTTCGACTGCAAGATTTTTGCAAGCAAGACAAGGTAATTGCAATGCTGATAATGCCCTGTTATGCTAAGTACATAGAAGTAAAGCCTGACCTCCCCAACCTCCGCATTAATTGTCCTCCTAACGTCCTTCCCCAGTGTACATCAAGCTGAAAAAATGCAAGTCATTTTCCGCACGCCCCTTGCCGCGTAAACATGTCAGGATGGTGTTGTTGGTATGTTGATGATGATGATTGGAGGTGTAGCGAGAAAAGCTTTTTACAGCATGGCGAAGCCAGCAGCGGCACCCATAGCGGCCACGACGGCCTCCTTGTTCCAGCTGAGAAGGTTGGCAGCACCAGTGAAAGCTGCGGTGGGAGCGACGGAGGTGAAGGTACCATTGGCTGTGGAGACAATGGCGCCAGTTGAAGCCTGGACCTGGCCGTCGGTGATCTGGTGAACGACAGCGGTGGGTTGTTGGATTTGGCCGTCGGTGATTTGAGATACGACAGCAGTGGCTGCCTGGACTTGGCCGTCGGTGATCTGAGAGACGACAGCGGCAACTGAGGTGGGCGCCTGGACTTGGCCGTCGGTGATCTGCTTCACAACAGCCGGGGCAGTGCTGACAGCCTGGATTTGACCATCGGTGATCTGCTTCACTGGAGTCACCGATACAGTGGCAGCGAGAACTTGGCCATCACTGATCTGGGAAGCACCCTGAGCAACAACAGCGGTGGCGAAAGCCAAGGAAACGATGATCTTTTGGATGGAAGGCATTGTGGAGTGTGTGGTGGTATTAAGAGGAATGGAGTTTGTAGAGGTGAGGTTGATTATTAGTTTTGGTTGATACTGAGCGAGTGTCTTGATCGATGTATGATCAGAAGCGACTGTGGGTTTTGATGCTGTTGATGAAGGATGGAACGCGAAAGATTTTGTGTTTGCAGTGAGGTGATGGAAGTGAGAAGGGAAAGAGCAAGAAAGCGGGAGAATTGGGAGTTTATCAATAATTGGGCCTTGGTTACACTAGTGGCTTGGTAGTAGGGGGCAGGATCTCCCAGCCGACCAATCTCGAACACGAAAGGAGCTGCTTAGCGCCTCGGTGCCATCCCCTGCCTCCTCTTCCACCCC
>JASZXT010000694.1:0-13658 GCA_035521555.1 Lecanoromycetidae sp. Uapishka_2 | reverse complement strand
GTCCGGGAACGTATTGATGATACAATACAGTCATCATTACACCTGATCCCGCACAAGAGGGAAGAGCGTAGGTTATCATGTGGGAATTGGGATTGGTCGCGTTTGAGGGATTTGTGTGGCGGGTTGGGAGTAGAATTGGGGTGGTGGTGGTAGAATTTGGTGTGGGTTTGTAGGGTGTTTTTGAGGCTTCGAGGGCGAGGAAGTGGTTGAGCATATTGATGTGGGGGGCTTGGGGATGAGGTATCTCGGATTTGAAGGGAGTATGTAGATTAATTGATAGAGAAAGGGATGGGGAGGGCTTTAAGGATGGAAGTTGAATTAGCTTGCTGGGGATGGTGCTTGGAGGCATATTCTTGAGATGATTTTCATGCGGCGGTGTGGTTGTGACCGTGGTTTATGTATGATGAGTCCCTGGTGTGGGGACCGGATTTGGAAGGGGGACCTGTAGGTGGTATAGTTGGGAGAGCAAATGTCCCTGCTACGAGGGAGGTCGTCGCGATGAGGAACCTCATGGTTCGTTGCGTTTGAACGTGAACAGTATATACTGTATCTGATTTGCTTGAGCAAAAGTCGTGGCAAAATGAGCGCATGAGGAAAGCATAAGGGTTAATGTAGGCAGGAGATTGAATAATGGCGATGCAATGTAATATACAATACGATGGAACAAGCATCGATCTTTTTGTTTATTCTGTGTCTATCGTCTCCAGTCGCTTAGCTGTGATACTTTCATAGTGTAAAGAACCGATCTCAATGCAACATTTGTGTGCGAGGTACAGACATTGAAGATTGATAGTAACGGGCACGCAACGTACCGTTTTGATTGGGACACTTCCTGTATACTTTGGCTTCTATCTGCAGCTGAAGCGTAGCGGTAGTGTCTTTTGCCTGGCTTTGCTAAGGTGAAGGAAGGGTAGCTGTAAGGCTTCCAATAGATTTTCGACAGGACTGATCCTCATCCAAGCACCTTCAGCCCACCTTTCGTCTTGCTTTGCTTCTTCTGTACTCCAGCGCCAGTTCCCCCTTTCCCACCACCTCCACCGCCCTTTCCATTCTTGCCTTTTCTCTTGTCCTGCGGTACCGTTGGCCTAATCTCCGTAGTACTTTTCCTTAGTAAAACCGGGTGACTGCCAATATACTTCCCTTGCATATCCCTCGCGGCCTGAAAATACTCCTCACCATCTATAAAGCTCACAAAGCCGTATCCTTTGCTCTTTGTAGTCCGCTTATCTCGCACTACCCTCGCCTTATGCACAGTTGGGTATTTTGAGAACGCTTTAAGGAGGGACTCGTCTGTAACCTCACCCGCAAGGTTTCCCACGAAAAGTCGGAAATGTGCAGGGTCCCACTCCAGCAAAGAAGGATCTTGCCATGTTTGTCCGCCACCACTACGCACAACCGTCTTTTGCTTCCCATCTGCCCCAGTGACCACAGCTGCAACCCCAGTGTCCGCGTTCGCCGCAGAGCTCATGGCGGAATTGCTCATGGAAGCCCCTACAACATCTGGCCGCACACCCAGTGGTGCTGTATTGGCGCTAGTCGCGGAAGCCCCGCCTTCACCTCCTGCGCCAAACTTGCTAAAGGTTCGCCCTCCACTTCGATTGCTATCTGCATCTTTGCCTGCATATGCGCTTTGCCACTGGGCTATCTGTGCTTCCATTTCTGGATCTATCTCTTGACCGTGACCTACGCCCCCACCTCCTGCACCAGCCTGGCCTGGGAGGGGGAACGGGTTGCGTATCTGTGGTGGAGTAGGGTCGACATATGGTTCCTCGTATGCGGGTTTTTGATAGTAAGATGGTGTAGGAGGCTGCTGATATGCAGGCTGTGCTTGATACGCACCATTAGAAAACGAAGTCTGCGGGGCGGAAAAGCCAGTTGGCGGGGCTGGAGGTGCTGATACGACAGGGCTATGGGTACGGAAAGGCTGGCTATTGGTAGCTACCGAGCGTGGTTGGAATCCTGTGAAGCCACCAAAGCCACTTGAAGGTGGTTTGACTCCAGTACTAGAGGTCCCATTGTAGCCTCGTGTTCCTGGCGCAGAGGAGAAAGTAGGGGTTGAGGATGCTGCTGATTTATAGGAGGGGGGTAGTCCAACGGCTGGTGGTGGCCGAGGAGGGAGGGAAGCATGCGCTGGAGGTGTTGACGACGAGGTGGAAGCTTGAGGTGGTTTCAGACCTGGAGGCGGAGGATATGACATGATGAACGGTTGATCGAAAAGCCTTGGGTGAGATGAGTTAGTACGTACCTCGCGCCCCAGACGCAACAACAGCCAGTAGCCGAAGGCCGGAAAGCAGTGGTACAGTCGGCTTGAGATTATTCTCTATATGGGCTAGTCGAGCGCATGCTTTTCCCTCGCCGCAAGTTGTTCAGACATGTGTCAAGCTTGGTGAGCATTTGGTGAGCGATTAGTTGCAGCAACAGTCACTAATTCGACCACGCTACCCGGGTTTAGCCGGCTACATTAGCGCCTTTTCCAGGCTTGGCACTTGGCGGGCATTGGATAAAGACCCCACGTTCTGAGCCTTTTTCGTTCTTATGTCACTGTGTAGATTCTCTTTTTCTCGATGCGTTAAAGAGAATAACTCAGTTACTTCAACTCTCCTCACTATATCTACGCCCATTCAAAGCCACCTAAGTAAACAGTCAAGATGACGGAAAAAGCAGTGTAAGTTACAATTCTCTCCACATCTTCATCCCGCCTTGCCCCGCAGCCTCGAAGAATGGCCCTATCGCCGCTATTCTTGTTCGTCTGCATAATATGCCATTGGAAAGACACAGGCAATTATCTCCTGTGATTATTGGACTTTGTTGATGAACCATGGGCTGACGGTAGCGCACGTCTGGCCGGCATCAATGTCGGCGGACCCGCGCGGATCACTCCCAGTGGTGATTTCGGCCTCATCGGTCTGGCTGTTATGGGCCAGAACCTGATCATGAATGTTGCCGACCATAAATTTACCGTCGTGGCTTTCAACCGCACCGTTGCCAAGGTCGACCGTTTTATGGATCACGAGGCTAAAGGTTTGTCGAATCCTGTGCCCCTTTCTCCAACAGCAGTGGTGGTGATGCTTACGGTGTTTCCAAGGCTATGAGAATATTGTCGGAGCACACTCCATGGAGGAATTTGTCCTCAAGCTCAAGAAACCCCGTCGTATCATGCTCTTGGTTATGGCAGGAAAGCCGGTTGACGACTTCATCAACGCCCTACTCCCATTTGTAGAAAAGGGGGATATCATCATCGACGGTGGTAACTCACATTTCCCGGATACCAATCGTCGTGCACGATCGTTGGCCGAGAAGGGCATCCGATTCGTGGGCACTGGTGTATCCGGTGGAGAAGAAGGTGCCAGATACGGACCCAGTCTCATGCCAGGGGGTAATGAAGAGGCATGGCCCTTCATCAAGGACATCTTTCAATCCATTGCTGCAAAGAGCGACGGCGAACCCTGCTGTGATTGGGTTGGGGATGAGGGTGCTGGTCACTATGTCAAGATGGTCCACAATGGCATTGAGTATGGTGACATGCAATTGATCTGCGAGGTCTGTCCTGTCTAACGGATATGCATGACCGTCATATCGCTAAACCATCAATCAGGCATACGACATCATGAAGCGTGGGCTCGGCCTTTCATCTAAGGAAATGTCAGAAGTCTTTACAGAATGGAACAAGGGCGTCCTTGACTCTTTCCTCATCGAAATTACCCGTGATGTTCTTAAGTTTGATGACGATGATGGTAAACCCTTGGTAGAAAAGATACTCGACTCTGCTGGTCAAAAGGGAACCGGAAAATGGACAGCAATTAACGCCTTGGACCTTGGAATGCCTGTAACTCTGATCGGAGAAGCTGTCTTTGCGAGATGTTTGAGCTCACTGAAGCAAGAACGTGGACGTGCGAGCCAAGTGCTTGCCGGACCGAAGCCTGAATTCAAGGGGGACAAGAAGGAATTCTTGGCCAACCTAGAACAGGCCTTGTATGCGTCAAAGATCATCTCCTACGCTCAAGGGTTCATGTTGATTCAAAACGTAAGCTCTCATGCGGTTGGGACACATTTGCCATGATATTGACCTCGATGCAGGCTGCCAAGGAATACAAGTGGAAGCTCAACAAGCCATCAATTGCACTCATGTGGCGAGGAGGCTGCATCATTCGATCAGTCTTCTTAAAGGATATCACCTCTGCATATCGCAAGAACCCCGACCTTGAAAACCTGTTGTTCGATGACTTCTTCAATAAAGCCATCCACCATGCTCAGAGTGGGTGGAGAGATATTGTCAGCAAAAGCGCGTTATGGGGTATCCCTACGCCAGCTTTCAGCACCGCTTTGAGCTGGTACGATGGTTACCGTACGAAGGATCTGCCTGCAAATCTGCTCCAAGCGCAGAGGGATTACTTCGGCGCTCACACCTTCAAAATCAAGCCGGAGTTCGCGAGCGAGAAATATCCCGAAGGCAAGGATAACCACGTCAACTGGACTGGTAGAGGCGGTGACGTCTCAGCATCTACCTATCAAGCATAGAGGAGCTATTGCCACATTGACGATGCAAATCGTCGAATGAACATGTCAAATAAAGAGACCTGCTTCCTTAGCGTCAGTGGAAAAAAGATAGTATTGTTGAGACCCGCACACACTGTAGCTCTAAAAGCGTATCAAATACAACTATAAAGCCTGATCATATGCCATACATATATTTGTGCTATTGTTCACATCAAATCATTGCCTTGAGAACCCTACTATCAAGACTTGAGAGCATTTGTCGTTCCAAATCACGGATCAGGGGTTCTAGAAGCTTAATTTTAGCACGTGTCCGTTATATCCAAAACGCCAAACCAACAGGACGTCCTCTAGACGACAAGACCATCTTATCCAACCCCTCGTGAATGCCGTTCGCGATGTAGGGAATTTCTTGTGGAACTCTTGAAACACTGATCCTCCACAACGACCCAAGTCAGTACTATGACTTGATTGCATTGAATTCCAATATTTCGAACGCCGCTCTTGCTGAGCGTTGACAGATGGACCTCAATGGACGCTGATAGCCATCAACAAGGGCAGGAACGGGAGCAGACTCGGTATCATAGCTCGGCTTCAGAAGATCCTCACGCATTGAGGGAACCAGCACTCTCACAACATCCTCACGAGAAGATTTTGGACAGCCGAGAATCACCCCTTGGCTTAGACACGGATGAAGATACATCGGACATGGATGGTGATGGATATCGGCGAAGGAGGGCTCAACTGATGGCTGGTCTGGAGAATGGGGCTGCTCAAACGAGAAAGGCTGGGAGGAAGCACGCCAGACTGAAAGGCCCAAAAGTGCCAGGGGAAGGACACAAGCATGGATCATACTCTTCAGACGATGGACATGGCTCCGACTTTTCATCGATATCTACGAGCGATGATGTCGAATTGAGCCATTTGGCTTCAGATGATGTACAGAGTGACGACGAAGAGACGGGATTGACGAAGAAAGATAAAGAGCACAGGAAAAGGAGACGGCGGAAAACTACACGCTTAGATGGGAGGATTGCTGGCAATATCAAGACCTTGAAGCAGGAACAAAAGGAAGCAGACAGGACTGTCCTGAAATCCATGATCATTAATGTCCTTCTCATAGGGTCGTGGTACCTATTCTCTTTGTCGATATCCATCGTAAGTGGACATAGTAGGACAGCCGCGAAATTTTGCTGACAAGTGCTTTAGTATAATAAGTGGATGTTTTCGCCAAAATATCTCGACTTCCATTTCCCTCTCTTTACGACGTGTCTGCATATGCTCGTTCAATTCTGTCTCGCTACTCTTGTGCTATATTTCATACCCCATCTACGGCCTCGATCCGACAGCATTACCAATCCACACAATCACTACCAAATCCGCCGGGACTCTGCCCAGGACGAGAAGCCTCTAATGTCTCCAATGTTCTATGCTACGCGGATTGGACCCTGCGGTGCGGCTACAGGTCTCGACATTGGCTTGGGGAACATGAGTCTAAAGTTCATCACCTTGACCTTCTATAGTATGTTCTCACGCTCTACTGTTGCAGGTCATCTTTGCTGATATCTCCTATTCCAGCAATGTGCAAATCGTCCTCCCTAGCCTTTGTCCTCGCCTTCGCATTCCTCTTCCGCCTCGAATCTCCCTCCCTTAAGTTAATCCTCATCATCGCTACAATGACCATTGGTGTCATCATGATGGTTGCCGGCGAAGTCGACTTCAGCGCTCTCGGCTTCGTCCTGGTCATCGCCGCTGCCTTCTTCTCTGGCTTCCGGTGGGCTCTGACTCAAATCCTTCTCCTGCGCAACCCAGCAACGAGCAACCCGTTCAGCAGCATCTTCTTCCTCGCGCCGGTCATGTTCGTCAGTCTTGCCATCATCGCGATTCCAGTAGAAGGCTTTGGAGACTTGGGTGAAGGTCTCGGAAAACTCACGGAAGCCAAAGGTGTTTTCATGGGCATCTTGATCTTGATTTTTCCCGGCTGTCTAGCCTTCCTCATGACAGCTTCCGAATTCGCCCTTCTCCAGCGCACCTCTGTCGTGACACTCAGTATCTGCGGTATCTTCAAGGAAGTCGTCACCATCACCGCGGCAGGAATCGTGTTCCACGACCCTCTTACGCCAATCAATATCAGTGGCTTACTAGTTACGATCGCTAGTATCGCTGCATACAATTATATCAAAATTGTGAAAATGAGAAAAGATGCACGCAAGGAAGTCGAAGTGAAGACTGCAGAGAATGGAGATGTGAACGGCGAGGCGGCAGCGCCTATGCTTGCGCCCCCGCGTGATAGTGGTAGGGGAGAGGGCTCGTTGGATGTGCCTGAGGGTAGGGCCAGAGCTGCTTCAGATGTGGCGTCTACGAAGAGTCAGAGAGAGAACGAGTAGAAATGTGTGTCCACTTGGCATCACAGAACTGGCGTTGTTTTGGTATGGGGTTATGGTTGATTGGGCTTTGGTGACAGGGAATACCTGGGCGCAAGCACTGTTTGCTCCGTGGGTCATCGATACCATACTGCATTGGATCTAGATTTTAGCTTTACTAAAGCTCAGTAAACAAATAAATCTTTGAGATTTGGCCTCCTCTTCCAAGTCCCATCACACTATTCACAACTCTGTTGTTCTCCCGCTTGTAGTTTTCCCAGTACATGTTCTCCTTATGACTCTCCTACATGACCTCCTTGCAATATCCAAAAACAATACATCCAGGCGTTCCACAACCAGGGTGAGTCAATATATCGAAGAAATATTGCCGAAACTTGATTTTATTGCAGGGAGGGTCTTTGGCCCCGAGATCAACCTCTGAAAATTAAGCCAAATTGTTGGTAGAAAATATTGATTGGCATACAAGCCACATCGGTGCGCTGCAACAATAGCATTCTGAAAGGTATAGATTGCATCCTTTGTAAAGGTGACGATCACAATAGAGGAGCGAGCGGCGGGCGCGATAGATGAGGCAGATGTAAAAGGGTGTAAAGCCAGTTGGCCATACATCGAATGAGGGCGAATCTTGGATGCATTGGTCAGGACGTTGGTCGTGACTTGAGCTCATTATTCGAGAGCAAAAACCAGAGTCTTCCTTACTCAAACCGTCCGATGGTAGTATCAGGATCTGAACGCCTTTCGAGGAAGCTGGAGCGTATGCTGCGGGAGCCTCGAGATGATTTCACGAGCCATGTCTTCGAGCTGGGGACCCTGTGCCGGGTCCAAATCCAACGGATTATCGACGACCGTTGCTGAGTATCGCGAGTAGCCGTTCAAGATACCTTACGGTCCAACTCCATGCAAATGGCTACTCTCTTCCACTAGTCTCATACATTGAGCGCTTTTGAGCTGTCAAAATATTTTCCAACTGGCTGCCCATGTCTAGTCTTATTGCGCCGCATCCACCATCCTCTCGGTACTCGCCTCATCAACCCAGAATTCAACATCACCTCCAGTGATTTGGCCTCTCTTGACCAGGTGGCCTTTCCTCCGCATCAACTCTTGGATGTCAACAGACTTGTCTTCGAACCACTTTCTATGATCGCTTATGAGATGTAGATTTCTGCATTCCGGACATCTGATTATTACCGTACCCGTGTGGTAACCTTTTTTGGTAATTCTATGTGAGGACCGATGCAAGCATGGTTTGCAGGTAAAGGTGAGCTGGTAACTTGGGATTTCTTCCAAGGGGGGTTCGGCTGAAGATTCGTGAATGGTGGGGACAGAAGGAGCAGCGGCGGTAGAAGATTGCAGGCGAGCTTGGAAGTGGTGAACAGGATATCGAATTGCTCTTGCTAATTGCAAGGATATAGGTGGGAATGCGCGCTGTACTTTTGGAACGATGGGGTAGCCAGATGCGGCGAGTTGGGAGTAAGTGCGGAGACGAGATGGCTGGGCGTATGATCTACTGAGACACGGCCTAAATTGCCTGAGGATGGCGCTGAGAGACTGTTCTGCTTTCATCTTCAAGGTGTCTAGGCGCAGAGTTTCAAAAGAGAGCTTACGATTCTGAATGACTGGAAAGATTTTGGCTGAAAACGGTAGAAATCTAGTGTATTGCGGTCGGGTAAAGTTCGGGACTACAAAACACATGGTCCAGGAACAGCTGCACATCGCCGCCTTACTTCAAGTTCAAACATGGCATGAATTGTACTACTCTTTGTGGTCTACCTTCGCTCTCCATGCCTATGAGGGCCATGCCTTCTTAGCCTCAGGTTTCTTTATTCGCACGTTTGAATTTAAAGGTCCCCCCCATCGTTACACTAAAAGCCCAATAAATACAAAGGCATAGCGATTCCAGAGGCGTCTGAATTGCTGCTATGATGATGCACGCGGGGAGAGGACGAAATAAAATCCGACCTCCAAGACGAGTAAGTTGAGTGTGGAGTGAATGTCCCATAACACAAATAACGGCAGAACTTGAGTTCTTTCATAATGTTTCACTCATGTTCTTCCTACTACGCATTCGCAACACCTCATAAGAATTCTTTGAACACATCCACCGCTTCTCTTCTAGTATTCAGCGATCATGTCTGCCGTCTACCTCGAAATGAGAACTAACAAGATACGTCCCGCACAGGGTGTAGGTAATGCCGAGGCTGTCGATTTCGAAGCAAACTGGCAGTCACTGGCCGAGTCATTAAGAAAAATACACACCAAAGAGGCTTCACAATTATCGTTTGAGGCTCTGTATCGCAATGCATATAAGCTGGTCCTCAAGAAGAAGGGGGAGACACTCTATTACAAGGTCAAAGAGTTCGAGGAAGAATGGCTTGCTGGGGAGGTCCAGCCACGGATACTTGAAGTACTATCACCAAGCCTGATCTTTGCCGCCACAAGCGGTCAAACGATCACTACAGACAATGAGAAAGTGGCTGCGGGAGACAAGTTACTGGGAGCTCTGAAAGAGGCGTGGGAGGATCACAATCTCTGTATGAACATGACTACGGATGTTCTGATGTACATGGTTCGTGACAAGTTTCGTTGCAGAAGGGATGAGGATTTGCCAAATTTGTAGTTGCTGATGAGGTAATCTCATAGGACCGGGTCTATTGCAAGGATTTTCGAAAGCCTTCAATCTTCGCCGCATCGATGAGCCAATTCCGCGAACATGTGCTTAGGACACCGCTTCAGCTCGATTCGGACCAGCATACATCACTAGCTCAGGTACTGATCTCGGTCGTACTGGATCAGGTCTATATGGACCGAAAAGGAGATATGATCGACAGGTCATTGGTCAAGTCTTGCATCTACATGCTTGAAGGCTTATACGAGACTGAGGAGGAGGAGGAGTCTTTTAAATTGTACCTGACGAGCTTCGAGCCTGCGTTCCTCAAAGCCAGCGAAAAATTCTACCGCGAAGAAGGCACTAGCATATTGCGTGACGCAGATGCTGGCACCTTTTGCAGACACGCCAAAAGACGACTTGCTGAAGAAGAGGACCGGTGCCGTTCAACTCTTTCACCGCTTACTTTGGGCAAAATTAAGGCGGTAGTTGAGACTGAGCTCATCAAAAATCACCTACACGAAGTCATTTCGCTGACAAACAGTGGGGTTAAGCACATGATTGACAACGAGTTAATCAGCGAGCTTGGAATGATGTACGATTTGAGCGCCAGGGTGGACCCGAAAAAAGAGGAGCTAAGAAGGGCAGTCCAAGCACGCGTTGTGGAGCAGGGTACGGAGATCAACAAGGCGACAGAAGCTGCATTAAAGGCTCCACCAAGACCCTCGGCACCGAACGGTGGAAAGCTGGACGAGGAGGAGAAGACCACCGAGAAAGAAAAGCCGCTCAACCAACAGACGACCGCAGCTATCCAATGGGTTGACGATGTAATCGCCCTGAAACAGAAGTACGACACCATTCTCACTGAAGCCTTTCAAGACGATCAAGGCCTACAAACAGCCTTGTCACGCAGCTTCACTGACTTCATCAACATATTTGAGAGGAGTTCGGAATACCTTTCCTTATTCTTCGATGAAAACATGAAGAAGGGCATAAAGGGAAAGACTGAAAACGAGGTTGACATGCTCTTGGATAAAGGTATCACCTTGTTACGCTATATCCAGGATAAGGACATGTTTGAGCGATACTACAAGAAGCACCTTTCAAAACGCCTGCTCATGAAGCGTTCCATTAGCATGGACGCCGAACGACAGATGATTTCAAAGATGAAGATGGAAGTTGGTAACACCTTCACGCAGAGGATCGAGGCAATGTTCAAGGATATGTCAGTTTCGGAAGACCTCTCTCGTCAGTACCGGACGCATGTTTCCCAGCTGGGAGACCGTGACCCAACACGGGCTGAAATTGACGTCAACGTTCTGACGAGTACCATGTGGCCTCTAGAAGCCATGGCCCCTTCATATAATGATGGCGAGGAGCGACCTAAATGTATATTTCCAACACAGATCGACAGGATCAGGCAAGGCTTCGAGAAGTTCTACCTTGACAAGCACAGTGGACGAGCGCTCACCTGGCAAGCCAATATGGGTACCGCAGATCTGCGGGCCTATTTTCCAAACATGAAGGGTACGAAGAAGACAAGAGACATAAATGTCTCTACCTACGCTATGATCATCTTATTACTCTTCAATGAATTACCCGCTGGGCATTCCTTGACATGCGAGGAAATTCAAGCACAAACAAATATGCCCCTGAACGAACTCAGCAGGAATTTACAATCCTTGGCTCTAGGCCCTACAAACAGACGGGTATTACTCAAGGAGCCCATGAGCAGGGATGTCAAACTCAGTGATACATTCTTGTTCAATGAGGGCTTCTACAGCCCATATCAGAAGTTCAAGATTAGCACTGTTGCTAGCGGGAACAAAGTCGAGGATTCGATAGAGAGGTCAGAAACCGAAAAGAAAAATAATGACACGAGAGGCGGCGTCATCGAGGCCGCAATTGTCCGAGTCATGAAGTAAGTTTCTTGCCTTCCGAATACAATGCTTAGACAAGCATGCTAATTCTCCTTCTGCAGACAACGTAAAGAGCTTGCCCACCAAAAACTCATCGCCGAAGTTATCCACCAATTAAACACGAGGTTTTTGCCCGATGTCAGCATGGTCAAGAAGAGAATAGAGAGTCTGATTGAGCGGGAGTATCTCGAACGAATCGAGGAGCGAGAGCCTCAAGCGTACAAGTATCTGGCATGAAAGATACGCGCATTTCATGTTATACACAATATTGTGGAATGAATTGATGGATCATTTAGCGAGGCGTGTGGAGCACTGGCAAGATGCATGGTCACGTTGTGGAGTTGGATGCTGATTATCATGTCTCCAGGATGGTAAGGGGCTGGCTATTCGGAGCATATCACCTAGCTACAGGAGTGGCTCGGATCTTATCAATCTCGTTCAGCTCTTCAGAAAGTAACAAGTTCAACTCTAGGTCCTTTTGAATCTTTTGATGTGCAAATCTTAAAGTAGCCTATAGAGATATGGGAAAGTGACTTGCCAAGCTTGCCTAAGGTAACCGCCAGAAGCCGCCGGCTCGGACCGTTCTGTATTCTATTTAGCGTACTCCCCCATCTTTCTCATCCTTTTCTTTCTACCGCTTCCTATACATCTGACAGGAAGTGCAGGAGAGGTGTGGGAGCTTGTATTTATCCTGCCACGCTTCTCCTTTCTTTTCTTTCTTGTCACTCCTTTGATTTCTTGCCTGGCTGCTGTGTCCAACCTTGGACAGCAAGCATACGCGCCGAACATATTTCCACCGAGCTATGTGTATTTGACAGAAACATTTAATTCAGATCTAGCCAGAGCACAGCAGTGTGAGGATGGCAGAGCGCAATAAAGGCGCCAATGCCGGAGGCAAGGCGCCTATTGCGACACCGAAGTCGCCGCAAGCTACAGCGTCGCCGGCTTTGAGTTCGCTGGAGGATGCGTTAAGTGGAGCTATTGGTGCGAGGTGAGCTTCTGTTCCGACTTTGTCGTTCGTGCATGATGTATAGACTCTATATACCTTCCCCATCTTGATAGGCGTACTCTCCCTGCCTCACTATTGCTCCGCCCAAACTAATCCAATCACCACTCTCAGCGTCCGCATCCAAACCACGAACCCCACCCAGCGCGCGATTGAAGGCACAATATTTACCGTCGACCTCAACTCCAACATCCTCGTGACCAGCCACAACTCCACGCCAACAACCACGAGCTACCGGCTCATCCCCATCTGGACGATCAAAGACTTCCAACTCACAAAATCTTCTTCCGCCCCCCAAAGTACAGCAGCCCTCCCATCAATCTCCACCGAAGCTATAATGGCACGCGCAAATGCTGCTCTCGCTAAAGAGAAGGAGAAAGCAGCCAAATTGAATGCGAATGTGCCAAAAGAGGCGCAGGATTTGTTTGTTGCAATTGGAAGGCAACTGCCGACCAGATGGAATGGCAACGATATTGTGGTGATGGATCAGGTGATTATGAAGGGACCAGGATATGGAAGTGGAGATTGTAGAGCTGCGAAGAATGCTGCGCCTGGGACATTGGAGAGGGTTAGGAAAGTGGTGAGTCTAAATCCGAGCTACGTTGAAGATGTTGCTGTATCTGAAAATGGGCTCCATGCTGATATACATACTGCAAACAGGTCGATAACGAGCGTAAGAAACTTGCGCAAAAGGACGGGAAAGGTCCGAAACCAGTCGTGCCCGCTGTGCCTGCTATTCCGGCATTTAGTGGAGGGCAGAGGAAAGGGGGCTGAAAAGTGCCGTTGCGCACTGAGATGGGCTGCAGAACATTAGTGAGGCATCTATTGGCATAGCGCGGAGGATATGGGACAGGTCATTGAGGATCCGAGTCCCATTTGTATGCATTCACTATGACGTGATACCGTGGATAGTCTAGCAATTGGTGGACACATGACAATGAGAGTCTTGAACAGTTTGGCTCTTCATTTAAGGTCCTCTTATAGCGGAGGACCAGATCTGATCACCTAGGAACAGTCACAATTCAAAATGTCAACTATCCTTTGGTCACGGTTATTCCTGAACAAGCTTGCAAGTTGATTGGCATAATTTCAAGCAAGCGGAGCTGCACGCCCACTAATCAGTAACTAATTGGTTTCACAGCCATACCTTTTCGCAACGCCCACGCTATGCACCCATCCAACAAAATACCCACAATCCCATCACCACCCCCTCCTCATCCCCCTCTGCTCTCCCGACCTCTCCTTCCTCT
>JASZXT010000693.1:0-12448 GCA_035521555.1 Lecanoromycetidae sp. Uapishka_2 | reverse complement strand
ATAATACTTAATAGGGATAAGGATATCTTTAATTATAGGATATTTAGAGGTACCCTAGAGCTCTCGTACCTCTACTATAATAGGCCCTATTATTATAATATAGAGTATATTTATCTCGAGACGAACGGCGAGAATTATAAGAGGAATCCTTATAAGTTAAATAGGATTTATACGTATAAGAGGTAACTAAAATACCGCGTAGACTTAGTAATACCTACGAAATACTTAGAACATTATTATTAAGATAAAACTCTAAGAAGACGAAAGTAAAAGTAATTCGTCTCTCTCTAGAGTACTCTAGATACTCTAAGGACTTTTTAAAATATAAAAAAGGTAAGATAACTTATCTCCGGGGTACTTCAAGTACTCTAAGGTTACACTTATTAAAAAATAAGTATTATAACTCTTATATAGATTTAGGATAGAAAATCAAAAAATCTAACCTAACTTTCATCGTGATCCTCAGTATCCAAGCGGACCAAGTAGATTGACAACAGTTCGGAGGAATGAACCTTCATCACAGACAAGTCCACAACGAAGAGTCCTCGGAAATCTGGTACGGTTGCGGTTGCGAAATCAACGGCACCCCCTCACCAGTCCAAGTACATATTTATCCGCCTGGCGCTATATTGTCGGGAGAGTGTACCCCAGCGCTTGCGGCCTTGATGCCTATTTGCGAAGTCTATGGGAGCAATGTGGTGAAGGATAGGGTGGGAGTGTGCTTGTGTAATGAATTCATAGGGAGCATGGAGGATGGGCCTTGCAGCACGTAAAGTGGCGTATAGGTGTCACCAATTGGACAGGTGGTGGAAGATGCCAGTGGAGTGCTCGTCACTGAAGACGCACTTGTCAGAGGTGTCGAAATCAGAGATGTTGAAGTCAGAGAAGACGTGCTTAAGGCGGAAGAGGTTGGAGAACTCGATGTGACCGAGTCCACTGTTGAGGCCAATTGTTCTGGCGAAGGTGCCTGAAAGGTTTCGTCGCTTGGGTCGCCGCAGTCTAAGCTGCCTGACCCATAACAGCACGCCCACAACCCAGTCGTACTATTATAGACGATATCTTGGGTGCCTTGGTCGGCTATGGCAAAAGATGCATCGATCAGACGATCTAGAACTACGCAGTCTTGATGATAGAGGGGGCTTACTGCATTCTTTCGAGCACGCAGGACTAGAGAAACTTTCGTCGGTACAGCTTCCAACGTAATAGCCACTAGTATTTGTGTAGACATGGGTGAAATGGCAAATTGCGTATCCCATACAAATATCTCCGTTTGCGCAGCAGTATTGTCCCGAGGAGCTCGTGGAGCCGCATAACACGGCGGGTTGCTGTGGTATTACGCTGGTAATGCCATTGTCAATTACATAGCATGTCATGGCTTAAGTCACATCCGGATTTTACATTGACAATGAAAGACAGAGAGAAGTAAGGAAAGATCATGGCGCCCTCACGCCGATTATGTTCTTATGAATCGGGCGCGAAGCGCCGAAGGAATCCCAAGTATTCAAATAGTCACACTAGTACCCGAGGCGAAGCAGCTTCGCCCCAAGTGCTGTTGACGCGAGGACTAGTGCGAGGATTCAAATGCGCAACCAATCGTCGCTGATCGGGACTTATTAATATTTTTCAGCCCCCACCAGTTCCTGTGAGCTCTCGAAGAGTCGTGGTAATGAGGATCAGCGAAGTCAGGAGCTACGGTCAGTCTTACCTTAAGGTACCTAGTAGCCGCTGTAAGCGTAGGGCTAAGGCTGCGAGGCTGCCACAAGGACGGGAGGACGGCTTGTAAATTGCAAGTTGCATGCAAGATTGGAACTGGCTTTCGTTTCAGCTTTCGATGTGCCATTTGAGGAAGCACGGGCCACAACAGGATCTTCATGCAAGCGCCAGCCGGTCTACCCAAAGACCAAGGCTATCATAGTCTCTCATTCCACATGTTGACGCCTTTTTGCTGCGCTGCATCACCATTTCCTCCGAGGATGCAATCCTCATGGAATGAGCGAGAAGACTTAGACATGGATACACACGAGATGTCCTGGCTTTCGACGATGAAAGACTTTTGGGTTAGTAGTGCGCCTGTGAAATCTTCTACCTGTGCGAAGTGCTCGTGAACAGGATCCTTATGCCTTTCCGGTGTGCTTGAACAACGTTACTGTGAGTAACAGTGCATCTTTCTACGAGCACAAGTAGATTCATTAGCAGTGCACTTCTTTCTCGACCAAACAATGCGGTTTCTGTGGAAATTTGGGGGGCGTATGATGTGATCTTCTGTCCTTTTTAGGTCTCTCGACATGTTTCCTGCGCATGATGCAGGAGCTCAAGAGGCTATGCGCAGCTGAGAAAGGTGGGGATGAAGATGAAAAGGGGCAAAATTGTTTCAAGGATTTAAGGGAGATTCTCGGGAGCGGCACGCACCCTGACAGCACTAATTTAGCGTGTGCAAAAACGTTCGGAATCCTTAGCATTTTTTTTATCCGCACTACCGTATATTTAGAGTTTTAACTTTATAAATATAAGTCGAATTAGAAAGACTTCTATATAAGAAATAAGCGCCTTATCGCTAAGATTTTAATAATACTTATTTTATTCGAAATTAGGGCGTATTTAAGGTATTTTATTAAGGAGAAATAGTAGTAAGGACGCTCGGACGCTCGGAACAATATAGTTAACCCTACCTATTTAAATTCTTAACTTTTCGATAAGATAATAAAGTCTTATATAACTTAATAAGCTATTATTTAATTCTCGACTCTTAAGTACTATTAGAGTTATAGCGTTAAGGCGCTTATTTTCTATATAGAAATCTTTTTAATTCGACTTATAATTATAAAGTTAAAGCTTTAAGTATACGGTAGTGCGGATAAAAAAATACTAAGGATTCCGAACGTTTTTGCATACGCTAAATGCACATGCAATCACCAAGACACCCTTCAGCGTTCTCAATAATATTCAATAACCTAGGATGAAGCTATGTATACCATTGGGGCATGGGTAAATCACTTTCGCTTTGGCTTTGACTGTTTCAGAGGATGATACGCTATGAGTGAATCACTATCGAAACTGCTGTAGATCATTTGACCGAGACATACCTTATACCGGGCGAATTTCGGCAAGGGTTGCCAATACTCCGTACTCCTATTATGTACGTCTAGGCCCCAAAGGTCCACCATACACAGCAGGATGTAAAATCTTGCAGAACGCCATGCTATTAGTTATCATTTCTCTCAGAATATAGATTTCAGACGAATTTTTAGCCACTGACAGCCGTTGTGGCATGTACGGTACACCGACCATCCCCATTCGGTTTTTTCAGCCAGCCATGCTCACCCATTCAGCTGGCTAACATTACCTGTCTCCTTGTGTTTCAGCCAGCCACCATATTTCACAACCTAAATTGAGAATGAATCGGTCATGGATTGACCATATTGGTTGCATAGACTATGGTACTCTACGAGTGAAAGTCTGGATGAGATTTCAGATGACCAGAGACAGCCATGCCCTCACAAATCTCATTTCCCTAATGCCCTTTTAGGCATGTTTATTCACCGATAAGCCTTGATATCAAATCAAAACCTCCAATCTAGATCTATTGACGAATAAGGCTTCATGACCTTGCCTGGACCCCGCCTCGCGACATTTCAGACGCTCACGGGCACTGGCAAGCTCGATATCATTTACCCTGTGTCGGCAGAACACCTAATCAGGAACCACGTCCTAATTGTAAAAGGGGCCCACTGCGAGCGTATAAATCTCCCCAATATCCGTTGCTTCTCTGAGAATCCACGCGAATCTTTTGAACCTCACTCCAAAGTCGTCTATGATACCCGGATATGTGTTGGTTTATTGCCGTTCTTGAGAGCTGCACTTACAGACTTTCATTCCACACCCCTGACTCGTACCGCTATGGACCCCAAACAAACGCTCTCAGATGCTGGGAACGGAAGCTTCCCCAGTCTCCTAAACTTCTCTACAGGTGTCAATCTGCCATTCACAGGCATGTTTCCAGGAGGGAGCGGGAACTCTTCGACGAACACGCCCTCTTCCATGACTATGAACTTCAATGACATTCTGATGATGGTAAGCATCTTTCCGATGATATATTCGGGTGTAAACTAAATATGTTCAGCAAATCAAAAGACAGTCCGAGTCGCAGGCAAATGAAATGCGATTGATGATAGAGAAAGCCAGCAAGGTATGCACAGTACTCTCCGCTTCAGTGATCGAGCCGAGCCTAACGCATCTACAGGCTTGCCAGGACGCAATCACAGAGCGGGATCTTGCAACCGCAAGAGTCGAGAAAGCAAGCAGAGAAGCAGCTTCAAACAAAGTCGAGCTGGATGCATTGCAAATGGCGCTCACAGCTAGCAAATTGGAACTCCAACACCAAGCCGAAACAGTAGCACTAGCCACCGCCCAGACAGAAAATGCCAGCAGAGAGGCTGCCTCAGCAAAAGCCGAACTAAGCAGCGTGCAAATGGAGCTCCAGACTTGCAAACTCGAATCACAACAACACACCTCGACAATGGCCTCCGTGACCCTCCGCCTCGAGAACGCCGACAAAGAAGCCGCCTCCGCCAAAGCCGAAAACGAAACACTCCGAACCCAAATCGAGGCCCTCAAACAGGTGCAGCAACAACAGAGCAATGCCATCCAAAGCATGACCGAAGAAGCCAAACGCTACGGGACCGAGCTACTGCAGACGCGCAGCTCTCTCGAGACGAGCAGGCTGGACATTGGACAGAAGCTTGCTATGATTGAGCAGCTGAATCGAGACAGGGATGTGGAGCGGAACGCTGCACGTCAGGAACGCGAGAGGCAGGGTGTAGCTTTGCAAAACTCGAGCGAAGAGGCGAGGCGTGCTCAGAATGAGCTGCAGCAGGCACGTCAGGCTGTGGATGGGCTGAAGAGGGAACTTGATCAGAAGAATGATCAGGTTAATCAGATTATGAGGCGGATGCAGGATGGGAGCTCGAATCCGCTGAAGATGTTTGGGTGGTAGTGTACAGTATATTCTTTTCCCGGCTGCTTTTATCCAAGGCTATTGAGGCTGCTCATTTGACGTTACTAGATTAAATAATGTACTAAACTGTCATGGGGCTGGGAGTCTTCCTAGAACTTGTACAATATTCTCTTTCTATTCCCAAAACTTCCTTACACTACCTTAACAAAAAGGCCATGGCAATCCTACCAATTATTCCCAAAAGAACGCGCTACCTTCGCAAGCACTCACCAATCAGCACCAAGATAAGCCCAACCTCATCCATCTTCACATAAATGACTCCTCCCAATCTACCTACATCTCCTGCAAATCATTTGTCGACCCAAACTATAAACACCACCCATACCATCCACACCCCCAGTCCCCTCCCATCTCTGCCCTATCCCTAGCCCCAGCTTCGCCTCAACAGCCTCTCACCCATCCTCAATCCCCCTATCCTACTAATTTCATGCTAACGTCCACTCCGCGGTCCCATTCAGTCAAAATGAGCGATGCGAACAGCTCTCCTGCTTAAATACCTGCATCTTGATCCACGACCCTAGGTGCTGTAGAGAAGATTCGAGTCATTTCTCCAAGCCTAGCCTCCTGGTGATGAGACATCGCCTTTTTTGGCTATGGGAAGGTCGATTCCATCTCTATGTTTCTATCAAAAAGCGACAATATACATGGTATGCATGCCTTTGCTACTCGTGATTCTATGTTGAAAGGTACGGAAAAGCTTTGCAAACAGAGGGAGCGTATGACCATGAGAATTTTTGGATATGGTTTGTATTAATTATCTATTCTATTGAGTCTATAATATCTTATGTTGGATCTGGTCAAACACCTCCCGCTATGCATTGTCTCGTTATCATGATTTCGTTGCTTCGATCCTTCCTTAGCCCTTTCAAGCGTCTCTATCGTCGTTCAATTGCATCACTGATGCTGTTCATCTTACGAAACAGCTTTCCTCCGTCATTAGTAATATTATGCGGTTCTCTAGGCGCTCAATTTCTTCTCCTGTCCTCCTTCAAACCCCGCCTCGTCACGGCGATATCTGGGAATTGGAGAGAACGGCATTCATGCCATGGAGGCTTGCGAGCTCGTCATCAACCATTGTGACATTCAAAGCCATCTAATGCACGGCCTTCGCCTAGAGGCAGGCTCGTTGCTTTTCAGCCGGTGCCTGTTAGCTTCCGTTCAGTATTGTGGGCCATCCGCTAATTTCTTCCCCATTGCTCTATACAGCGAAGGCACTACTGCTTTGAGATGTGGTAGCTGATGAGCTGGGCAGTACTGTCGAAGAAGCATTCCATGCTGGGTAGGTGGTATGCCACATCCCGTCGTCATATGTTTTTGTTCCTGTAGGTTTATTCGTGTGCCACATGCCATCGTCGTATGTCTTCGGTGTGGGTGTTACGGTTGGGGTTGATGTCGACCAAGCTGTGGTGGATGTGCTGGGAGTTGCAGAAGTGGAAAGGGAAGGAGGCGGAGCCAATCCTGCGGGCGGCGACCAGCCTTTCTCTTCAGGAACGACAGCCTCAAAAGGAGGTAAGGAAATTTGCGGTAGGGTGGAGGTGGTTATGGTAATGGAGGAGCTTCTTGGGGTTGAGGATACGGCCGGAGTGCTAGTGGGGACGGCGGTGCTTGTAGGAGTGGAGGATACCATCGTACTGCTAGTGCTGATGATGGAGGTTGTTGGAGTGGATGACGATCTGGACGTGCTTGTCAAAGGCGTGGAGGTTGTGGTTGTAGCGGATTCCACAGCAGGCGTGTCGTCGTTGACCACAACGTATTTCAGCTTTGAAGGCAGAGATGTCGTCTTCGTAATGTCATGTGTCACAACCACTTCGACTGTCTGTGCTGGCTCCGAGTCTGTCACGACCTGAGTGGCGACGATCGTGTCTGTTGAGGGAGGTAGAGTGATGGCTGGAGCGGTAACGGTAATAGTCTCATCTACGGACTGAATGATCGTGGTAGCAGGCGGCGGTTGAGCAGCATCAGCCGTTGATGTAGCCGCTGTTCCTCCATCCACAGCTACCACAGAGTAAGCAGCACGTCTCTGGAGTGCAGGGGGTTCTTGTGGTTTGATGGGGAAGGCAGAGGCAGTAAGGAGAAGAAGAGAGAACGAGATAAACAAATGAGACATGAGCTGCAACATGGCAAAGCTCGTCTGGGGAGTCTGTATGGCTTTCGAAGGAGAAGGGAGTGAAGGAGACGCCTACTTGTGCGAACAATGGGTTTGCGCAAGGGTGATGCAGATTGAGAGTGGGGGTGAAAGGAGACGAAGACTGAATAAAGAAACACTCTCTACCAAGCGGTAAAAAATTCAATGGCTGAACTTCGTATTCTTGGATTAATTCCGGATTGATCAATTTGGTGAGGGAGGTTGGGTATGTATTTCGGAAGGCTGGAGCAGGGGGGCTGGGCCTCGGCAAAGGTCGAAAAGTAAACAGAGGCCAAGGCGCTAACCTTGAAACGTTAGCGTCAATGTTTAGTTCTCAAACCACGCTGTCGCCTCAAGGTACAAATACCACGAAAGAGCCCAGCCCAAAAGATGCCAGTTCAAGAGGTCTATGTGTAAATTGATATGACTGTACAATTCCTTCAAACGAATTGCGTTACCATATGGGACCTTAAATAGTCCGAAAACCCTTTTTCAATGCTCGCTGAAAAGTTCACAAAGAATGCCATCGCTGCCGACCCAGGGACAGGGCAATGCTCCAGCAAAGCCTTGACATTCAGTACCTTCAGATTGGTGATCGCAACGGTGTGTTTCACCCAGTCCATATCGTCATCCATCTCCTTGAGCTTTGATATGGTGCCAAAGTCCGATTCAGTGAAAGTGTGGGTTTGTTTCCAATGCAGCGCCGGCCTATTTGCCAACGACGGCGTTCCTCCATAGACCACTAGATCAAGCTGGGCGAGTTTCAGCTTCTTCGAAATGAAGCTACAAGCATTGCGCCATTCGCATCGATCAAAGTCCTTCGTGTAGGGCAGGGAGCGCTTCGTGATACTCAAGTGTTTGATGGGATCGAGGGCAGCCGGTGTGAGATCTTGAAGGAATGGGAGGATACTCTCGATGTCCATACCAAAGTCGAACACATGCTCGGAAAATAGGACATGCGCGGCTTCGTCGTGAATTTGACGATTTACGCCGAGAATACTGGCATGTATTTCCTTCTCGTGCTCCTTCTTGCGGCAGTAGGTCGATTCCGAGCTTCGATTGCGCATTCGATCAGATATGTATCTAAACTTGCATCGTCGTCGCTCTTCTCCCTTCCGCTTGGCGTAGACCGAAGGGTCTTCCGTGCGTATGTAGAGGGTTTTGTCATCGTGGTCTGAGAGGAGGAGCTTGTAGATTTGAAGACGTATTTCCGCAGGCACTTTGAGGAAGGGCGCGACGTCTGCCATTGGAATGTCGGACATTTTGTTGTCGGGGAGGTACGCAGGTTTTGGGGAGTCGTCGTAGGATTGTCAAGATCTCATGATATCGCGTGCTCCCAGAAATGCGAAGGGAAAGTCTGGGGCAATGGGCAACAAGGGAAGGAACGTAGAATAATAAGAATAGCGCAAGACGTCGGAAAGGACAGGAAACCCCCAGACTCACATTGAGGGTGAAGGGATGTTTTACCCCATTTCCGTAAAAAAATATGTCGTCAATCTCATTACTGTCAGTTATCGCATGATGTTGCTATCGTCACTACCTTAGTCCCGCTAGTGATCTGGATCAGCCGTAAGCGGTCAGATTATCATCCTCCAATAAGATAGCGGCATCAACCAACCCTTAAAGGTTTGGTTGCACCAGCACACAAAGGTGCATCCCACGCGTTCATTTTTTCTTATCTGACTGTGCCAGCGATTCTGAATGCTGGCGGATGAGTGATGATTACTGTCAGAGCCTCGGCGCATATCTTTTGTGATCAGCCTCGGATCGTGATTGTCTGCGAAGTCATTATTGACTAACAGGCGGCAACGTCCCCTGAATTATGGATAGGTGAACCGATCTCGGCGATAGCCTTCTCTTTGTTCACCTCGTGGGCTTTCCGGTCCAAGTGATAGATAGTGATTGATAGAGTTCTCATAACAGTGTCATGTGCGATCCCTGGAATGCTGGCCCTAAAGGATTCAGAGTATCATGCATGCAACAATGTTGTAGAGATTCCCACAATGCCTAGCTTCGGTCCAGAGTCCTGCAGGTATCATCATGCTCCTCTCGCTCTTCCTCTCCCAGCACCAAGCCCCCTACCAATGCCGCTCCCAACTCTCCCCGGCGCTGTACCTCCACCTCTTGCCGTCCCTCTGACACCTCCCTGGCCTCCGACTCCGACATAACCGCTGCTAACCCCTCTTCCCACTGCTCGTCCTGCGCCTCTGCCTCTTCCTCGGGCTCCTTTCGTTGTCGGCCCCTCGGTCATCCTTCGTCTCTCTTCCTCTTCCTTTTCTCGCTCCTTCGCCTCTTCCCTCCTTTGCTCCTCCGCTAGCCTTCGCTCTTTTTCCTGCCGCTTTAAGATCTCGTCATTTTCCCCATCCGCTATATCCTGGCTTGCACCTTGCCAATTGGGGTTTAATATGAGCCTTTGATTATGCTCTGTTTGACCAAGTATGCGCGTCCATGTAGTGAGGAGAGTAGATGCGTTCGAGACTGTGGCAGAAACCGTATCCATGTTGCTCTTAGCCTTCTCTAGCGATTCGACGACCCCAGAGATTACTTGGTTCATGGTGCGAAGGGAGGAAAGCTCCCGTCGGAGAGAGGTCTCGTGAGCCGCAAGAGCATCTTCTTCGTTGTCCGGGGGTGGGGCGGAGGGTTGCGTTGGCTGTTCTGGCTGTCGGGCGGCCCTGGGCTTTTTGGATGGCACAGAAGGTGATGCGAAAAGGTCTTCTGTATTATCGTCTAACTCGGTATCGGACAAGGAGAGCGAGTCCAGATTCGAAGGAGTTGTGCCATTGTGCGCCATCTCGTATCTGCGTATTGGAATGAACGTGGCCGTGTTTCTGGCCTTCTCCAAAGTACAGTATGTTTGTTTGGACAAGGGCGGTTAACGCGTGGACCGCCGAGCGCGTTGCCGTTCAGCCTTCTCCCCACTCTGAAGAGGCTGGGAGCCGACCCGAGGCTTTTGACTTCATTCCTTTGACCACACCCCCTAGAATCACCATCACCTTTTTATCACAGAATTCTAGCATTATGCTCCCCTTGCACGAACAGCATAGCTATATCATACACCAGTGAGAGAGTAAATTTGCACTGCACGTTCTCTCAATCGCTCAGTGCGCCCGCTCACTCATCTTCTTGGACAATTAGAATGTTTGCTAGCTACCACACGAGCTAAAAGGACTCCGGAGTGTTTTCTGCAGTGTTACGGCTTCACGGTGATATTGGTCACTGCAGTATGGCAGCAACACCTCCACTGCGAGCCGCCGTAGACACGCCGTCAACACCTCGCCACGGAGCTAAATACGACAATCTTCGCCCTCATTCAACACGAAAGAGCCTACGCCAATCATCATCACGCACTAGGCGCGCTATCGAGACCCCTCCACCGCAAGTAGACGACTTTACAAATCATTCATCAGATCCCAAAAAGCGAAGTTCACTACGTTCTGCCGCCCATACCCCTCCCTCATCAACACCCACGTCTCCCCGCAAACCGATTAGGAAACGCAGAGCGCAAAAAGAAGTCGGGAGCAACAAAGTCATGGACGGTCACGCTTCGAATGATCCATTTCTCGACCCAGCTAAGAACCTGAGTCTGCAACAGCCATCACTGAATCCTGCTGCAAGTATGCTTCCAACACCAGCAAAAACGCCACAGAAGAAACCTGTACAACAGGCCGCAGTCAAGGCTGCTGCTAGAGTCTTGTTCCCTGCTCGGCCAGACACAGTCGAAGATGCAATGCCCACTCCACGGAAGAGGAGGAACAAACGACATGTTGGATTCTCTCTGTATAGTTCTATGGAAGATGAAGGTGATGACTTGGAGAACCAAATCGAGATCTACACCGATTCAAAGGATAAAGTGCCAGAGCTTGATACGAGTCAAGACAACCCGTTCTACGAACAACCTGGGCAAGGTACACCCGCTCCAGAGCCTACTAAGGCCAGAAGCAGCAGAAAACGAAAAGCAAGCCATGGTGTTGCAGAAAATAAGGAGGTTGAGGAGGCTTTCAATCATGAGGAAGGGATGGTCTATGTCTTGTAAGTCTTTCGCTTTTGGGGTGGATTCTGGGCAATCGCTGACTATGATATAGCCGGGGAAAGAAAATATTCCGTAAATTTCCAAACGAAGATGCAGAAGTCGACTCCGTCAGTGGCAGCGACACTGAAGCGCCTAACACTGTTCGTCTGACACGCTCATCTATCAAGCCCCGTCTACTCTTCCCAACAGCACGACAGCGCCAAGAGCGTGAAGCTCCGAACGTCGAGGACGAAGAAGCTACTACAGAGGTTGAGGAACCTCGAGACCATGAGATGACTGACCATGAAGAAGTCAGCACCCCTATTCGCCCCACAGCTCACTTACCATCTACTCCACCTGCCACTGGCCATGCTACCAGAGCGTCAACGAAGAAATTGACGTTTGACAGTTCGCCATTGGACCCGCCGGAGCCAGTGGAGTCTATGCATTATGGGTCAAGGGTGAAGAAAGTCAGCCCATTTGATGGGTGGGCTCGTACCAAGAGCGGGACGAGTGCAGCGGGGAAAGGCAAGAAGAGGGGGGCTGAGTCTCTAGAGCACGGCGAGGAAGTGAATGAGAGTAAGAGGGTCAAAGGCGACCAGGCGATTTGAAGATACAGATGTGAAAAATAATGACACTCAATCCAGCTTGAGGAAGTACGCCATGGATCCATGAGCATAATCCGCTAAAGAACAATTCCAAGCATGCAACTAGCCTTGAATAACTCGGTCTGGATAAGCGAGAAGATTGAGATCAAAATCGCTTTACCAACTCCCGGCGAATCGCAGCCCCCAAGGATTTTTTCGATCAGACAAAAAGTACAGAAGACTTTTGCTCTTATGCATTTCACATGCCTGAGCTTTAGCTTGCTAGAATAATTCCTTAGCTTCTTGCTCAAAGTATTTAGGTATTTCATGAAAACCGTGACGTCGAAAATCTTCTCTACTTTGCAACACAAGCTGCCTTGTGTTTGGCAGCCTTTCTAATTTGCCAGCTTAGGAGGAATTTTCTCAGCCTTGCCCTTGTCGACATTCCTTCCCCAACAACTTCATTCTCAACGATCCAGATATTTCCAGTTCGATAGAACTTCGAATAAGTTGCTGATATAGGGCTCCTCTATCAGGACACATTGATTTACGGTATAGCCGTACCCGCCTCCCATACATTACTAATATATTCCGCAGGAGGCTCACGGCATGCCTACCAAAGCAAAAATATCCAAAGACTCGAAATGCCGAACCCTCACAATGATACCGCTATACACTACGCCTACACCACGCCAGCGACCCTCTCCCTCAAC
>JASZXT010000692.1:0-13771 GCA_035521555.1 Lecanoromycetidae sp. Uapishka_2 | reverse complement strand
ACCTTATGCAGGGATAGTAGGTCTTATTTTGGCCTGCTGGATTAATGTATATGTACGTATAAACTGATATCCTATATCTCTAATTCACTTTAATATTTTAATTGCATTGCCTTGTTTTTACCGCCGAGAAATTCTCTGTCGTGGATTTTTGCAAAATGGTAACAAAAGAAATAATCACATCGTGTTCTTGTAAACTTTTCTTGGACTTTGAGGAGTCGAGCTTACCACAGTTGTGTTGCATTTTTGCCAATAGCATAGTTAGAGAGATTCGGTTTTGGGAAATGTAAAGTACTTGGTAGTACGGAGTAAGAGGAGGTGCATGCGAGATGTGGGTACCAGAGGTTCAATGTTCGATACAGTGAGTCTCCTTAGGGAAGAGGTTGTGGAGGAGGTTGAGAGAGAGGGATTAAGTATGAGTGTGAGTGTGGGACGGTGGGAGCAGGGTTGAACCGGTGCTTCAGGTTTATTGAAAGTTCAATCGCATGTATCGTTCACATCTGACAGACAAGGCCTTCCATGAATATCGCTCATAGGCTCTCTTCAATCGGAATGCCCAAGACCATGACCCCACATCCTCAAACGCCTGCAAATGCTCCCTCTTGCCCGAACACCAACCGCTATGACCTTTAAAAAAATACTAGTCCGCTCAAACAGACGTCGCACTCTCAATCCCCTTCCCCTCTCCCATCACCGTCTGCCGCACACTCGCTCTCTTCTTAATGACATTCTCAATAAATGCTTCCCCCGCCTTATACGAACTCCTCACCAACGGCCCACTCGCACAATACAAAAACCCCATATCCAACGCCCTCTTCCGCCACATCTCAAACGCAGCAGGCGTTACATAGGTATGGACAGGCATATGCCGTTTCGTAGGGCGCATATACTGCCCAAACGTCACGACATCAACGTCCACATCCCGTAATTCCCGCAGCGTATCCCAAAGCTGTGTTTCCGTCTCGCCGAGACCGAGCATGATGCTTGTTTTCGTGATGAGGCCATCCTTGGAATCTTTCGCGTGCTTTAGCACGCTGAGGCTTTGGCGGAATTTGGCGCGTCGGTCTCGGACCTGGGGGGTTAGGGCTTCGACTGTTTCGACGTTGTGGGCGTAGACGTCGAGGCCGCTTCTTGCGACTTTGGATACCATATCAAGATCGCCGGCGTAGTCGCCTGTGAGGGCTTCGACGAGCATGGTTGGTGCTTTACTTTTTATCTTCATGATCGTTTCGGCAAAGTGGTTGGCTCCGCCGTCAGGCAAGTCGTCCCGGTCTACAGATGTGAGTACCACGTAGCCTAATCCCCATCGCTTTAGGGCCTCGGCTGTATGTTCGGGCTCGTGCGGATCGAGGGGCGGTGGTGCTTTGCTTGTTTTGACGGAACAGAAGCGGCAGCCCCGGGTGCAGGTGTCTCCCATTAACATTATTGTAGCGGTTGCTGCGCTCTTGTCGGAGCCGCCCCAGCAGTCGCTGATGTTTGGACATCGTGCTTCTTCGCAGACTGTGTGGAGGTTCAAGCCACGCAAGTCTCGTTTTATGGATTTGTAGTTTGCATTGTTCGGTATTGGGGTTTGGAGCCAGCTGGGTAGCCGTGTGATTTCTTTCTGCTTGCCTGCCGGGCCGACCATGGCAGTCCGGATCTCTGGAGCGTCATCTTCTAAAGGTGAAGAGGTGAAGGCATGAAACGATGGACCGGCGTTCAGACGGTCTTTAAATGTGGTTGGGGAGCGGCGAGTAGTTGATGATGGAGGGGCAGTGGGTTCGGTGGGCTCGGAGACTGCGGTGGCAAAGGTACGAGATGCATGTTTTTGAGGTCGGAGGTTAAATGGAGGAGGAGCGTACAAACACCGGAGTCGAGTTACTTTGGAGGCCATTGAGAATTGGGCCAAAATAACAAGATTGTGTAAGATGAGTAAACGTTGGAGAGATAATTGAAAGTTTGGGTACTCAGATCGATTAGATATCGGGTCTTGGCGCGCTAGTCCCAGTTCGATTATTTTCACAACCTCAAAACAGCTTATTTAATCGACTGCTAGCCTTGGGAAGGTGGAACGGCTGGCGTAGAGTTATGCTTGTTCCCCGTGCAAAACGGGGCATATGCCGTTCTTGCTCGTCACAGTTACTTTTCCTCTTTGCGAACGGCCTCTCATCGACACCAAGGCTACCAGGACCCAGAGGTAAAGTCTGGAGTAACCATGGACTGCGTAGGGGCTTCCAGCCTCCTGCACGGTCTTTCACTTCTAGCAGGAGATCAACAGCTTCGGTTGAGCATGATGAGCTCCACCCGAATGAGCACCCTAGAACGCCCGCGCAAATGGAGGCAACAGTCCGCCAGGCACGGCAAACATTTGGAGAAACCTTGCCCAAAGATTTCTTGTCCATTGAAGAGTACATAATCTACGAAAGACTTTACGGGCCACCATCGGCGACTACTCTGCCAGAAGATGTCGATCTGCTACGAGGCGTCGAAGACGTGCAAGATGATGTACCCGACCATGTTCTGATGCGAGAAAATGCTGAAGGCAACCTCGAGGAGGTCGTTTTTGACGATGGAGATCCTGAAGAGGAATCGGAATACAAAGAAGAGGCCGACGCTGAGTCAGACCAAGACTTGATGACAGACAGTAATGCACAGGATTTCAATGAGCGTTTGGCAAGTTTACGAGAAGCGGCCGCTGCACGGATGTCAGAAACAAAAGAGAAGCATCATGAAGGCGAGCTAGTGCAAGAGCTAGAAAGTAAGGAAGCGCAAAGTGAGGAGTTGCTGCAAGAGCAGGACGTTGAGGATGAGACTGCCGAGGAATTCGAAGAGGCGGATAATGCAGACGAAAATAGCGAATCCTCAAGAACCCATCGATTGACGGCTGCTGGGCGTTTTGGAACCTCACCGGCCACAATACAAATATCTAAGGAGACGGTCGTCGACCCTGTTACAGCGCTCCTTTCAGATGCGTCGAATAAGCAACTCGGTGAAGTAGCGCGAAAGACGTTTGGTGGAGCTGGACTGCCAAATTCAACCGCAACGTTAGTTAGAGCCCATCTCAAGCAACAGCCGATCGCACTAGAAGCATCTCAGTCCAGAATGGGAGAAATGGAAGCCAATGCATACATGGCTGCTGTCATGCCTGGTACCTATGCTACAGTGATGAGCGCGTTGGTGGAGGTTCGTAAGCGACTTGGATCGAAGTGGCTACGCGACCTCATCAAAAGAGAAGAAGGCCCGCGCGTGTTGGATGCAGGTGGCGGAGGAGTTGGGATCCTTGCATGGCGAGACATCCTGCGTGCGGAGTGGAAGGCTATGCATCCAAGTGAGGCAGGCCAGGACAAGCAGATACCGTATGGAAAGTCAACCGTTGTTACTGGGTCCACTCCGTTGAGGAATCGAGCCAGCCATCTTTTGGATGATACAACATTCATCCCTCGCCTTCCTGATTACGATCCGTCACGAGACCATCCCTCCTTAGAGACCAACAACCCCCAACCAAGAAAGCAGTACGATATTATCATAGCGCCTCATACTCTTTGGACACTGAAAGAAGATTACATGCGCAAGAATCAAATTCAGAATTTTTGGTCCTTGCTTGATCCAAAAGGTGGTGTGCTGGTGTTACTTGAGAAAGGAGTCCCTCGTGGTTTTGAGCTTATAGCAGGCGCGCGGGAAATTCTCCTAAAATATCATATATCATCGCCAGGCTCTCATATGGTCGAGAATACCATTGAGGGTGCATCGGAAAACAGATACGGCCCTAAAGAAAAGGGTATGATCATCGCTCCGTGTACGAACCACGGAAAGTGTCCCATGTACATCACAGCTGGCACTAGCCAGGGACGGAAAGATTACTGCCATTTTTCACAACGCTACATTCGTCCGCCGTACCTCCAACGCATTCTGGGCGGTCGAGACAAGAATCATGAGGACATACTATTCAGTTACGTAGCGCTACAACGCGGTGTCGATCTTCGTGAGACTGGCCATATCATACAGGGCGAAACCGCCGCCGGTATGGCATTCGCTGGATTCGAAGCTACACCGGAAGTCTCGGAAGATCCCAATTTGATAAGTCTCAATGAGATTATCAACCCTCTAAGCTTCCCACGTGCTATTCTATCGCCAATCAAAAGACGCGGCCACGTGATTCTCGACCTCTGCACTCCAGGAGGTAAGATCGAGCGATGGACGGTTCCAAAATCTTTCAGCAAGCAAGCATATCGCGACGCACGAAAGTCTAAATGGGGTGACTTGTGGGCACTAGGAGCTAAGACGAGGGTTCAGCGAAATATTCGGGTTGGGTTGAGAAAAGGGAAAACGCGACGAGAAGATGTTTTCGATGCCGCTGCGGAGGAGGATAAGATCCGACCGAGAAAGTCTCAAATAGGAAGAAGAGGGACAGGGCAGCGAGGAGACACCTTTGAGGCTGCAGCAGCTGAAGATAGGGTGAGACCGAAGAAAGGTGAACCTGGTAACACAGGATGGGTGGGAAAGCTAAAGAAGAGAAAGACGAAAGAGGAGATGATGAAGCAGCTACGCAATGCGTAAGAGCGAGACGTGAGATACAGACGAAGGAGCACTCATATCCGTCGAAGCGTGCAGTCGTCGTTGTAGGGCCCTGAGATAATACGATTGTTGCCTTGCATTTCACGTACTTCTGTACACCATGTGGAATCGATGGGATGCCTCGGCCTTTGACTACAGGAAAGAAGGAAAGAAGTCGAGTTCAGAATCCTTGCAATACTCTACTCTGGCTAGTATGAAGATGTACGAACAGCGTTCCACGGTGCAAGATCAACCAATAAACAATATAAAGGTTCTTTCCATATCGTCCATAGAGTTTAGGCTCCGTGGATCATAGCTCTTCTCCCGTTTGATTGTTACCAAAGATCACTAAGCGGTCAGCCTTCTGTGTCACTCTGTCGGTTCTCCACGGGCATCAGTTGCTGCCTGAAGTTTGTGCAACTTCAAATTCCCGAGTCTCACTCGTGTACCTTTGCGTTTACGAATCTATGCGTATATGTGTTCGCTTACTCCATCCTCTCCTCTCTTTTTTCTCATCAGCTAAAACTCCTAACATCTACTTAAAGGTCTCGTTTCCTATCAAGACCTCTTTTGTTACAAGGCCTTCCCAGGGATCCTATTCATAATCACTACCAACACCCGCTCACAATCTCAAGCGATCAAAAACATGTGGTCGGCAATGCACTCGTACTTCGATCCTGTCACCGGACAATCCGCAGCTGTCCATACAACCCAAGGTTTCACCCAGGTGCCTGGGCAATTCCAGTCCTCGTTGTCATTCAACGCAGGATATATGGGAACACCGTCTGGACCGCTTCTCGATGGACACTACGAAAGAGGTATGTAGATTGCTCATTCATTCACATCAGCCCCAGCTGTAAGCTCTACAGGTCATCATCATATCCAACAACCCTCCAGTGGGCAACATAGAGCAGAGAAAGATAGCCGACGACCTCAGCGGATGCTCACGCGGTACCCCCATGCTAGAACCCCTCGAGCGCCTTCGCCTACGTCGTCTATGCGTGCACAAGCTCCCGGTGTCCTCATAAGGAAGCCTAAGAAGACCGACAAACCGTCTAGCAAATCTCACAACAAGACCTCTGAGGTAGAACACCCAAAGTGTCACATGTGTCATACGGTAAGTTTCTATTGACTTGAACCCCTCCTAGAATTTGCGAGCCCAAGTCCTCAGACGCATCTCGCTCTTACATATTCAAGCCCCCCTACCCGTTGCCAAACACTAACACTAACGCTTACTTCCCCACCAGCACGGCGTCTCCGTCCACGAGTCTACCACCGAAAAGAAAGAATGGTGCAATCCTTGCTATGAAGAAAAAAGGAAGCGTAAAGGGGCTGCGAATATGCCAAAACATCGGAGAATGACTTGTGTGACATGTAAGCGAAACCTGGTGGAAGTAAGGCAGCAGGGTACAGATTGGTGCATTAGATGCTACCAGGAGGCTGTCAAGAAGAGAGGCTCGAAATGAATGGTTTGGGAGAGTTTGGGCGGAGTGTGTGATGTGGCTAGATTAGCATTGATGGATAACAACAGATTCAGCATAGGTCCCCTCATTCACAATAGTGCCCATTCAATAAACTATTGAGTATGCTTTTTTTCCAATAGATCCAAAATCGTAGAATCGCAAAATCGCAAAATCGCAAAATCGGCTTTTCTTTATAAGTGGTCGCAGAATCGGAACATCACAAAATCGGAAAATCGCAAAATCACAGAATCGGAAAATCGTAAAATCGGAAAATCGCAAAATCGTAGAATCGGAAAATCGTAAAATCGGAAAATCGCAAAATCGCAGAATCGCAGAATCGCAAAATCGGCTTTTTTGTAAAATCGTTGAATTAATCGGCTTGTTCTCTTAAGTAATTGTAAAATCGGAAAAGTCGCAAAATCGCAAGAGTCGCAGAATCGGCTTTTTTCCTTAGTAGTCGTGAAATCGGCTTTTTCCTCAGGCAGTCGCAAAATCACAAAATTAGAAAATCGCTTTTTTTGCTCTCGCAGTCGCAGAATCGCAGAATCGCAAAATCGCAGAATCGGCTTTTTTCCTTACGCAGTCGCAAAATCGCAAAATCGCAGAATCGGCTTTTTCTTTAAGTAGTCGCAGAGTCGCAGAATCGTAAAATCGGCTTTGTTCCTCAGTACTCGCAAAATCGCAAAATCGGCTTTTTGTTTTGTAGTCGCAGAATCGGAAAATCGGAAAATCGCAAAATCGGCTTTTTTCCTCACGCAGTCGCAGAATCGCAGAATCGCAAAATCAATTATGGCTTTGGGAACGCACTTCTAATCTAGAAAAAGGAGAGACATGTTAGAGTATATGATCGAGGTGAGTTATGCAATTCTGCGATAGTGTATGTCAAAGCCGATTTTGCGATTTTGCGATTTCCCGATTTCCCGATTCTGCGACTACTAGAAGACAAAAGCCGATTTTACATTTTCCGACTTTACGACTTTTGCGACTTTTGCGACTTCTAATCGGCTACTACTATTCTACAGAAAAAGCCGATTCTGCGATTTTGCGACTTTTACGCTTTTCCGATTCTGAAAAAAAGCCGTATCTACGATACTGCTACTAGAAACATAATCCAGCCTTGTTATTATGCAGCATCCCTGACAGTATCTACCACATACATCTCGCAGGGTTTGTTCTGCACAACAAGGTAAACAGGACTCGTAGATAGGTGAATAGGTGAATAGGTAAATACGTACCTAGAAAAAGAAGAGCCCGGCGGTTCAGCTGCAAGATTGGGAGTTGGCCTATAGGGGAGAGATACTGTGATAATGTGGAGAGAGTATGTGGAGAATGAATACATTGCTGAAGATGTAGATGGATCTTGCAAGATGGAAGATGCATCGGTGGGAAGGGAGTTACCAAGAAATTTACGCCGAACAAACATCAGGGATTCAATCTCTGAGAGACAACATTCGTACTAACTCAAGCTTAAGACAAGACTCGAGCTCGATGCGACGATCGAGTGGACTTGATCGAAATTCGATTTGACTCGTTTGAAGAAGATCAGATTATCAATAGCCGATACTTCACGTGGCTGTCGTTGTTATATATAATTTCACTATAGATAAAATGTGTTTTGCGAAGACATATTGGAAATACAAAGATCTTTACCGGTGCTAAACAAATGCTCAGTGCTCAGTGAGCGTCACAGGATTCTATCAAATACTTGGTATTTCCGAGTAAAGCGCTTGGAAAAGTGGATTTGAACGGTGGTGCATGTTTGATTTCATAGTGTCTCGGTTCAGCTACAACATTTCGTAGAATACAAGTGTACTTGTAGACTGTATTGTCTGTAGTCAACGACGCCAGACCTTGCAGACTTAGACTCTTCTCTGCACCTTTTCAGTTGGCATCAGTCATCGAGCCTGCTTGTACGGAAGCTCGCAACCCCTCCTGGAGGGTATCATAGTGGGTGGAGATAAAGTCAAAGTGATAAAACATATGACTTCGTATATTTGCAAAACACATGTCGCACCTTAGTACATAATCGTTCGCCGTAGCGTAATATGACAGCTCATTTCTCGTTTACTATGGACCAGTGGCGGTACAGATCGGTGAGGTAGTTGTAGTTGAAGGCACGGTCGTATAACCACATGGGTCCTCCCCTGCCAAGATCGGATATATACCAGGCTCATTGATGCAGTAGCACCACCCGGGATCATACTGATAAGGGCATGCATCTGGATCGGCAGCATGATAGCAGGTCGGTGCCGGTGCGAGAGACGTGGGTGAAGGACAAGGCAATAACGTGGTAGGTTGCTGCTGAATCAGGAAACGATTCCACGGATTAGGCAACTTGCCCCCCCATGTGAGACCCTGATCGCAAGACGTATCGCCAATTTGGTTGTCTGGCGCCCGAATATCAGCAAGATCACTAGCGGTCTGGACGCCTTTTGTCTCACTCACCAAAAGCATCGTAGAGGCGACTGTCATTGCGGTAATATACATCGCCATAGTCCTCTGGAATCGTGAATACGCCTTGGTAAGCTGGTTTTCCATCTGCCTGTGACAAGCTATACTTGATATCACAATAGATTGTTATTGTTCCGCAGTTCTCGCAATCGTATGGATTGTTCGTATATGAAGAGCCATCGCCACTGGTGCCACATGCGGACGCAAGGGTTAAGCCGCAGATTGGAATAGTAGTGGTGGGGTCACCCTTTTGATGATTCCACAAGTCAATGCAGATACCGTCTTCGACGTGCTACATCACAGAATTTAGCAGTGACTTGTACGTGGAGAGGAAAGCGTACTATGTAGACTGCTGCGCCTATATTTGCAAGCAAGAAGAGGTTGTGCAATATGGCGAAATGCATGACGGCAGTCTGTTATTATTTACAAGTGGGTTGGTGATGTCTTTTGCGAAACATGATGTTTTGAATCGGGCCGCGCCCCGCATTTTCTTTTGTACAGTTCATAACATACGAAGTGCGACATGCCATCATTGAAACGCAGGTGGCGCCGACTTTGTGTGCCTGGGGAAAGCCCAACGTTGGGGTTTAGGGTTAAACATGAAGCTATTCAAGTAGTTTCCTTTTTTAAGGTTTCATGTGAAACAGGTACGGCCGAAGATAGCGAGGACATGTCGAAGAAGTCTTCATAAAAAACACCATATCAACAGAAAGAACCATTATTATTTCCATCTAGATGATGGAAAATTATGGAGTAAGTCTCGCAAAGAGACGTGGAGGTGGGTATAATCTTAGTAGGCTGCAAACAACTTGGTGAAACGCCCTAGGCAAACGCGAAGTCTTCCCTAGCCCACGGGAGTATCTACCTCGAGCTACCTTACCTCTTCCACCTATTCAGCTAGCGTAAAGTGGGGCTTGAATGCTTATTACCAGGAAGATGTTTGTGTGAATTTTGGACTCGAAACGGGGTAGAGGTCCAACGGATCCACCAAGATCGAAAAGTTGGTACAAGGAGTAACAATTGAGCATGTGCTTGATTCCTTGGTCTGGACGTCAACAGCTTCGAGGATGAGAATTGTTCATTTTCCTCTGTCCAGCACTCAGCTCACGTACCGGCTTCTCATAGTCCATACATAGAGTAAGGAAAAGTCAAGTACAAACAAGAACTTCCGTGGCAAAAAAGGGGTATCGAGGACGCATCATGATCATGCGAGGAAGATCCTCCTACGAAAGTAACTTATAATATCCGGATCTGCTGGGATAGAATCAGTAAGCCAGCCCCAAAGGAAATTCGCGTAGACATCAATAGCCCAATTCGGTACATTGAAAGGGGAAGAAACCCCAAGCCGCGCTCTCATATTTGCCTCGAACTCCTCGCTTCTCTCATTCGATCCGTCGGGCCAAAGTAGCTTCGATGCAGCAGAAGCTGCCAGGGTGGACCTGACATCTGCTTGTGAGATGTGATGATGCCGAAAGACTCGACACATGGCCTCGTGATATGCCGAACATGACCAACTTCCGCGAAAGAAGCGATCCTGCTCACCAACAACTTGGCTCAGCGATTCATTGAGCTCATCACAACTCCTACTTCCCGGTAGATCTGCGCGCGGTTGGGTGACACGAAAGTTTTCCAGCTCACGTCGGAGGACGTCGACAGTGTGCTCTCTCTTTCTATAGAAAGGTCCAAGCACCTGCTGAAAAGCTATAACGATATGCTTTGGTAAGACTGGTAGTAGCGCCCATGGCTGAAGCGACGAGATGGCGTAGGCGACGGCGAGAACTTCTCGGGCCAGAATTGGGTACTTGGCTTCTGTATTCTCAGGTTCAAAGACTGAAACCACACCAAGATGCTGTGGGCTGCCGCCAACCATCTTCTTCAACAATGCTACATCCCATTGATCATAGTCATCGCGCTGGGTGCCGTACTCTGCAAAGCTAATCTCGCCCACCCCAACGAATCGCTCGAAGGAGTATTGTATGTTCTTGATTTGCTGAGTCTGAGGGTAGCCGTGCCAATAGCTACGCCCAGAGGGGGGCTCGCTGTCTGGGAGTATAATGAATTCACGACCACACCGGTTCTCAGTGCGAATCACACCAAAGGCCAAACGGAGGCAACACGCCACAGGAACTTCGCATAAATACTGCTTGCAACCCATGCGCTGTTCTCTGAAGTTGTGATTAGCGTCAAATTGGGCGACCTGAGAGAAAGGGCCATGCTTGTCAAGCAGCATCCGCCCGAAATGTGAAGTCGAGCTGGTGAACTGGCCAGGAGTTGCTGCAAAGTCGCTAGGAGGAAAGCCGCAGATTATAAGCAATGCTGCGAACTCTGCAGCGGAGAAACCATACGAAACACTCTCATTCTCAACCAGAATGTCTGCTAATCCAGGTCTCAACGGGCGAACCCTAGCAGAGAAGGTTTTGTCTCGGTGTAGCGCTGGGTATGTTTCCGGGTTCGTTCCCCCAAAGATCACAAGATCTGAAGCCTTGATGTCCAAACGTCCAAAGAGCTTACTCCAAGAGCTCTTGCCTGAATTACCCCAGTCGTCTTTACTCGTAGAGATCCTCCTCTCCTCCAAATAGCATCTTTGTAGCCAGCCTGAAAAGTTCGGCATGGCGCTTTCGACGACACCATTATTCGGTACATGGTCCAAGAGTATGCAGCTTGCCCAGTTGCCAGCAGCTCTTTCTCTCCAACGTCGGCGATCAACGATGACGGTTCGTAGCAGATTGCGAAGTTGAGATAGCACCGCGAGCAGGCCAATGCCTGTGAACATAGTCCCGAGCCATGTTCCAACCACTGATCCGAGGTTTACAGAGTCACTGAAGCCAATTGGTGCCATACAAAGGATCGTTTGAACGGTGTCGTTTCTGTTGTGTGGAGTACTTGGGCAAACGCGTATATGGAAAAGGTCTGTGTGCTACTTTTGCTCAGTGGGATATTAAATAGCATTCTCGACCGGAGTCAGAGTCATAGCGACAAGAGTCACAAGGCTCAAGATCTGCCCGATCATTGTCATTCAACCTGAGCTGAGCCCCCGTCACTCTACGCGCCGGGGATTGTTGTTAGGTCGTGTAGTAGCCTTGCTTCGCCTCAAGGCGCTGCCCGAGTAGTTCTATGCCAAGACCGCCGCATATTACCGAGGTTTCCGAAAGCGCGTGGTGAGCTTCTTAAAGTGACCTACGTACCTTACTGAATACACTTACGAAATTGTTGCGTTCACCTGGCACGACACCCTCAACCATTTAGCAAAGAAAAGCAACAACAGACTGAACAATGGCAGAGGGACAACTCTTTAAACCCGAGAAGGACTTCACAAAAGAAGCAGACAAGCAGATACCAGAGGCGCAAGAGCTTGCGAAGGTACAGATTTCAGAATCTGGCTGGCTATCGATGCATGCTAATCATGGACCTCTATAGGACAATGTTCACGCTGCACTGGAAAAGCTGTCCGCTCTCGAGAAGCAGACTCGTCAGGTAAAACATCCGTTAGCTACCCTCTCCGACCTCATCTAACAATACCGACATCAGGCATCAGATCTTGCGTCAACATCAAGATTACTAGTTGCTATCATCACCATATCGAAGGATTCAGGTGACTGGAGCTTGCTCAATGAGCAGATACTGTTACTCTCGAAGAAGCATGGCCAGCTCAAGCAGGCCACCACCAAGATGGTACAAGTCGCCATGTCGTTCATCGCAGAGGCACCAGACAATGAGAAGAAGCTATCGCTCATTGAAACTCTACGAACTGTGACTGAGGGTAAGATCTTTGTCGAGGTCGAGCGAGCTCGTGTCACACGCATATTGTCGGACATGAAAAAAGAGCAGGGCGATCTCAATGCAGCAGCGGATATTCTATGCGAGTTGCAGGTCGAGACTTTTGGCTCAATGCACCGAAGGGAAAAGACGGAGTTCATTCTGGAACAAGTGGCGCTCTGCATAGAGAAGGGTGACTGGACACAGGCTGGGATTTTAAGCCGAAAGATCAGCATCAAATATTTCTCACGAAAGCCAAAGAGGACGCCGGAGCAGATTGAAAAGGACAGAAAAGAACGTGAAGAAAAGGAGAAAAATCGAAGCATCGATGACCCGCCACTGGAGCCAGAGGATGACACCACAGACCTAAAGCTACGTTACTACGAACAACAAATCACTCTCGCCAAGCACGAAGACAAGTACCTCGACGCATGTAAACACTACCGCCAAGTCCTCGACACCGAATCCGTCGAAGAAAACCCAGAACAACTCCACGCCGTCCTCCAACGCGTAATCTTCTACATCCTCCTCTCCCCCCACGACAACGAACAATCCGACCTCCTCCACCGCATCAACACCGACACCCGCAACTCCCTCGTCCCCAGCGAACAAGCCCTCCTCAAAACCTTCACCATCCCCGAACTCATGCGCTGGCCCATCGTCGCCGAACGCTTCGGCCCCCACCTCTGCTCCACCGACGTCTTCGCCGCCACGGAGCCCTCAACCTCCACCGAAGAAGAAGAAGAACAAGACCCCAAAGCCCACACCCGCTGGCAAGACCTCAAAAAGCGCGTCATCGAGCACAACGTGCGCGTAATCGCCAAATACTACACCCGCATCCAAATGCACCGACTGACCCAACTCCTCGACCTCGACGAAGAAGAAACCGAAAGCTACATCAGCTCCCTCGTAACCTCCAAGACCGTATGGGCCAAGATCGATCGGCCGGCGCGGGTTGTCACGTTTGCAAAGACGAGGGATGCGGATGAGGTGCTGAATGAGTGGAGTGGGAGCATGAAGAGTTTGTTGGGGTTGTTGGAGCGGATTGATCATTTGATTACGAAGGAGGAGATGATGGCTAGGATTCAGCCTGTGGGTGATAATGCTGTTAAGGCGCATTAGATGCGTGTTGCGCGTGGAGGAAATAGAGCTGTGCTTCGTTGGTCAGGTAGAGCTGATGTGTAAGATAGTGCACGCGTCGGGAAGATGATGGTAATAGCATAGGCGGCCACGTAAGTCAGTCAGTCAGACAGGTCATAGATAGTGGTGTCGCGGACTTAGACTCATTCTTTGCGTATCTCGCACAGAACTATGCAGACGGTCTTCTTCCTTATCACCTCTAATGTTTCCTCTTTGGGAAATATCGACAACCGACTTTCTACAGAAGAACAAGTCTGAAGGCTGGATCATTCGCCAATGTATTGTGGTTGTTTCCTGTATCTTCAGGTCCAAGTTACCTCTGGCGCAGCTAGATATGTACACCTGCGATTCCTGGCATCAAGCACTACAATCCCGAGCAATGATGCCCTAGTCTTTTGACTATACTTTAGCAAAAGTACAATGATTGTGAC